>JARDVA010228364.1:0-10077 GCA_030265315.1 Mopalia swanii | reverse complement strand
CGAGACCCGGCGGAGAACAAAGTCTTGGAGAAAGCCAGGACCCGAACAGCCAACAAAGGAAACGCTCACAAAGCTCCTATAACGTTTATTTGTCGTTGACAAAATGTTAACGGAAAATAAGACAGGCTGTCGAGACAAATATTACTTGTTACGACAGATTTAAGAAAATTGGAATACATTAAGTAATAATAGACCAAGCCTGCATGTGTATATTCCCTCGGCCATCTCCGAGTGTTGTTTCCTTCTGTAGAATAAAGTTAAACTCAATTCAATCTGATATAAATGAGGGGTCGGTAATTCTTTCTTCGAACCCAATTTTGGAACATTTTAAAACAAAATGTATTCACGTGTATGCTATATGTATTGTTGCAGTACATATCTAATTCAAAGCGGACAGCATTAATATGTCGTAAAGTTTGTTAGCTTTTCAGGGTAAAGTAGATTTTCAATATAAAGATTGTTCATGGTTGTATAACATGCTACATTATAATTCTGAAGTCTCGACTTTGAAAGGTCACCATGACCCTTACAAAGCTATTTTCATCAAATTCTGAGGGTTTGCAATAAATGCCCCTTTGAGTTTACTTGTGACTTGGTCTCGCAGCAGGTAGCGAGATACTGGGTACCTCACCAAAAGATAACATGGCGTTTAGTTTCTGGTCTCTCCGCTACACTCCCACTATGACGCCATGTAATAGTATACAATAGTCCTAGCGACTCACATTAAGGAGTCGGGGCGGGTGCGTCGTGGAAGATTACACTGTTTGTAGTTAGGGCTCAGGCTGTTGGAATCTTTTATTTACAATGTTATCTCCTTTATTGGTCCAGGCGCAGTATGGTGGCAAGTATTGGCTCACAAGGGGCCAGCAAATGGTGAAAGCATATGGTCATCGGTGGGATGATCTTTATCTGTCTTATCACCAAGCCGATAGTGGAGAGGATGTAGATCAGTCGGGATGATCTATTGCGGATTGCTATAGGATAGGCCATGTCATGACCATAGACTCTAATCTACACATTTACCTACTCAAATTGTTTAATCAAGCTCAGGCTACTTTCACCTTATATAATTTTTTTTATCACAACCGTAACCATCGCTATCCATTACCTTGACTTTAAGCTAACATTAGAGAAAAAAGGTAGCGTATAGTCACACAAAGTACTCACAAACCTGTATTTATAGTTTATGCTCGCTATTCATCCTGTTCGTTTAATCATGTAGTCTATAATAATAGCGCATTAACTTCGTATTTGTTTTTGCTCTCATTTATCGAAATTCTTCCAAAAAAGCCGACCAACAACTTACAAAATGAAATCTCTCACAATGGTAATCACTCTTTAACAGTCAAACTTCGGACGTTATCGTTCATGGTAAGAAACATGTCACATAATTTCTTCTTGGGTGTTCTAACAAGAAACACCAACCTCTTTTTGCCGCTTCTCGAGCATAGCAAAAATGACAAGTGTTTTAAAACCGTAGTTTTGTACCCTATCTCAGTGTTGCACAACTTGTGTATAAGTACCGGTGACATAATAACAGCAACTAACTATGCTGTTGCACTTATCATTAAATGTCGTTAACACTAATTTATAAAATGTTTTAGAGGTGTGCCGCGGCTCAGTTGTTTATTGGACTGGTGAATCCTCTCTAATGTACCTCACAGATTCCAGGTCGTGTACAATGGAAGCATCCCCGTGATTACGGATATGGCGGGACTGGTTCAGCCGGGTTGTCCACCAAATCCAGGAAAATCGTTATATATCTAAAATAGCCATAATTATGGCGTTAAGCTAAAAAAAGGACATTATATAATGTTTTGTTTTATTTTTAATAAAGGCGAGGGTAACAATGTATGTATTACAATTTGCCTCTTGATTTGCCGATACGATTAACGGACGAATCAGTGATGGTTCGAGATCAAAAAGTATGATTAAGAATTACGTTATCAGTTATCAAACAGCATTTATCTTGACGAACAACGTTCTGAAATTTCATCCGCATCAAGTGTGAATAACTGAAACAAAACTCCCCGAACTGTGCCTGCCCAGAATTTTTAACTCTTTACAGTAACAATGTCAGAAGTCATTTAGTCTCTGTCTTTTATTGAGACCACAAGATGATATTCTAACCGCAAACAGTATACTCTTAGTGCTAGACTATCTCGGCTATTGGGACGATATAATTGCTGAGGCTCTTTGAACGGTTATAAAGTGCCAAGTAACTACTTAATAATAACGCTTAAACTCTTGTCTCCTTTGCCAAGCAGTAACCCTAGTTAGACTAAACAATTTGTCCGTGAAATGGAAGTACAACTAAACACACATGCTGGCCACCAAGTTAAAAGTCCCGCCCTGTCCTAATCTACTAACTACTCTAATGTTTTCCTTGCCATAACAGTTTCAATCCCGCCAACAAATGGTTTATTGACTCAGTGGAGAACACACGGAAGCTGAACCCGTTCGCTTTCATCTCCGCTAGACAGGAAGATTTATACCTCTATATAGATGTGTCTGTAGTTGTAATCTGTATAGCTGTCACTCAGCGTATACATAATGCAATTACACGTCTCAATCAGCACGTCCCAATTAATTCTTTCACACGCATTATACACAGAGTAAACCTAGACACATTTTAACCGCTAACTTAAGAAAAACAGACGTATACTGCCATTATTTTACTTCCTCGAATGTTACAGACTTGTAAATTGGAGTTAGTTGTTAGGATTTTGTAAGGCTGGCAATTTGCCAAAAAGCTGATACTTAACCTTTAACATTGATCAGAATGTTAGGTTTTTGTGACAGTTTTATTCAAGACCCTAATGCACGTTAAACGCGCAGCAATGTGCTACCTGATTACATGTAAATATATAACAGCTTCTCCATATTGATTAAGGTAATCGTTGGACAGGTTTGCCATTAAAAAAACTTCCTCATACACCCGTTCATAGAACAATAAGAATATAGGTCATTAATCAAAAAGGCTAATTTGCTATCTGGCGTGAGTCCTTTGTGTTACTTAACTCTGTGACATGCATTACATCTATAGACTCCACTCAATAATACGATTGGATGAATGCTGCTCTATACGTTGAGCCCCAGGCGTTAAAAACAGAACGCGTGACAAGGTTATACCTTGTCTCACACCAGCTATCCGGATTGGGGATATTCGCATAAACAATCGTAATGCCTGAACAGTCCTTCTATTGTATGTGATAATGTTTTCATGTGAAAGGATACTACACTGGCAAACTAGAAAATATTATTTGCAGGACAGATGTAACGTTATCGAACATCAAGCATTTTTTATTCAGGATTATTCAACAGCAAATAAATATATTAATAGAGAAAAGATAACAGTCCTATATCACGCCTATATCTAGATAGTGTATAAGTTTAAGTGCTGTTCGTTTACCTCTTGCTGTTACTGGAACATTGTTTATATTCATATAATTTTTCTTCCGATATATTTTTTTTCCTGTGAATTAATCACACGGACTCCGGGAAGTCGATTATTAAAAACCGATGAATCATAAATCATTATATGTTCACTTCATGTTTCTGTAAAGCTTTTGGCTGTATTCTTTCTTGACGAAAAATGTAATTTATATACCATTTCAATGGTAAAACAATGTTATTGTTCTATGAATTCTTTGCTAAATGAATAGAAAACAGTTAAAATACTTACGTTCTCTGGCAGTTGTTGGTAAATAAATTCGCCACTGTGTACGATTCCTTTACACTCAGTAAGTGAAGAAAATTAGTTGATATTAAGTCCTGGTACTCTTGTGGTTATGGTTATATCGTCTGAATTTATTGACTTGTGAATACACTGTAACAAACAACGCTGAAAGCTGTATCGTTTGAATCCCCATCGACTGAAGACTGTTTGCACAGAGCGTACGGTAGGCCTACACCACTATCAACAAGAGAACGGGAGCCAACCGTCTTCACGCGTCCGATCGCTGAATGGAAGTGTTCGCTGACTGTGCTAGCGTTACTCGCTGTTCCACGTAAAGAGATAGTACTCACGTTCAAGCGGCCATGTCATTCCATTCGTCTATCGCGCATTGAAATGGTCGTGGGCCATTCAAGCATGGTCACGCCCACTTTTTTCTGTCTCAACAATGGATACAGTTAAAAATGCACTTTATTGTTGATTAACGAAAGCACTTGCACGTGCGAGTTAGAAGTGTGTATTTGATAGAATGATGTACAAATTGTTTCAGGTTTAACTTACCCCAACACAGAATTTACTTTGTAAGATGAAAATATAAATAAAGCTATTTGTTCCGCGCTACTGCACATCATTAATTGCTTGAATAAAATCCTCAGCTACATGTATATTGTACGATAACGGTTTATGTTGAAGTATCAATAACACAGAAACGTAATTCACCCAAGAGAAATGAAATTATTCTCAAATATCCATTAATTAAGAAGTGTTACGTAAAGTAGATTTATTATTTTTCACCCAAGAGATAGATAAATAATAAAACTACTTCACGCAACACTTCTTAATTAATGGATATTTGAGAACAATTTCATTTGTGTGATTATTAAGTGATCGTGGCTTAATGGTAAACGTATGGGCTTAATCAGACTTCGCTATAGCGTTCACAGGATCGAGTCCATCTGTCGACTATTTGATGGAGTCACACAGTGTGGCTCCGATAATGTAACTGGACGACCAGTGTCAGTATAATGTAACTGGACGACCAGTGTCAGTATAATGTAACTGGACGACCAGTGACAGTGTAATGTAACTGGACGACCAGTGTCAGTATAATGTAACTGGACGACCAGTGATAGTATAATGTAACTGTACGACCAGTGTCAGTATAATGTAACTGGACGACCAGTGTCAGTATAATGTAACTGGACGACCAGTGTCAGTATAATGTAACTGGACGACCAGTGTCAGTACAATGTAACTAGACGACCAGTGTCAGTATAATGTAACTGTACGACCAGTGTCAGTAGGCCTATAATGTTACTGGACGACCAGTGACAGTATAACTTAACTGTACGACCAGTGTCAGTATAATGTAACTGGACGACCAGTGTCAGTATAATGTAACTGGACGACCAGTGTTAGTATAATGTAACTGTGCGACCAGTGTCAGTATAATGTCACTGGACGACCAGTGTCAGTATAATGTAACTGGACGACTATTGTCCACAGTAGGTGTTCTCTTCAGTACCCATTCTCTAGGTATCACAATCAATTCCTTGTTGTCTCTTACAGTCACAAGGAGACCCCATTAATACAACCAAACAACAGCTAATGTACAAACCGCTATACTTCCTTTGTCCTGCATAGCTCCCATAAACCGGACAATCTTGCTTTCAACACAGTTTTACTGAACCGAAGAAAGGTTTGGGAACATTATAAAATATTCACAACATGTTTATTAATAGAAACTGTTTTATCTTCTGTTACATTATAATTTGATCTGATTCAAGCAAGCGTGTATATGATATTGATGTATTTAAATGGGATATACCTATTTGGCTTTGCCAAATAGCAATTGAGGTATCCGCACTCGAGGCTACAATCGTGCACCAGATTTTCAAACTGAAGACAATTAGTCAGAGATATACGTACTAATGTCGATGTAGTGGCACGCATTGTTTAAATTATACCGAAGGAGCCTGAAATAACCATTTGTTAGAACTAGAGTCAAACCAAGAAGGACATCAAAAACCGCAGTATTGAGCCAATGAGGTTCTGGTCCTTGAGGGCAGACTTTCATACAGGAAGACGCGAGATCAATGAGTCTACATCACGATTGAGTGCACTTTCTAAATGATGACAAAATGCAGTGAAATGTAGCATTGCTAGCGTTTGGCTCTGGGTAGTGTATATTCGCCTATATCATGTGTTGGTTTCAAAGCGAGATAAGGGGAGATTGAAAGACATATGTATAATGGACTATGTTTTAACAATTGCAAAGCGTCTTTGGGATGAATCGACGCCATACGTTTGACGGAATACGGCATAATCCATTTGCCTGAAACTGTGTAACTTTACAATGTGGGTAACATTAAAGCCTATAAGAATGTTGATGAAAGATTAAAGGAATTATTTTTTTTAGTAACTTTAAAAAGAAATGCATTGCCCTGAAGATGTATACGACATAATTATCTAGTCCCGGTGTACTTATACAGTTGTAATTTGCCGGATGACGGCTGCACAATTTATGGTAATTTACCAAATATCGCCTCCTGTTGTGTGCTTTTATCAAGATGTCGTTACTTTTCGCTATGGAGGCAAGGCTGCGTCGGTTTTAATCAATTAGTGAAGTTTTCGATTCAGTTATAAGTACTTATAATGAATCTTTTTTTAATCAAATGAGAAACAATATAAAACGTTAAGCATGCGAACCGCAGTCTGGCCTAATATAATACTGACCTTGACTGGTTTGGTAAAACTATTTCGAATGTGGGTTTAAATAAATAGAATTATATAGTTTCATACAATATATTATTTTATATAACCTGTGCAAAAGTAAATGGCTGTCGATCACAAATTTCACACAGGTGTACTAATGATTTTCCGACAAAACATATATAAGAACAGAAATAATTGTATCTCATTTCCGATATCGTTGAAATCTTTGCTGTTTATAGCTAGTTTCCACGATACGAAATAGGACTGCTTGGATAACATGAGTCTTGTGTATGTTTTTTTTAAATGAATAACAAGAACTCCTTGGCTACTCGACGTTGACAATTTCTATACGAACTGTCGACCCACATACCGGGGCCTTTCTAAAGTCATATGGACCGAAATCTCGTATAGGAAATGTTCGCGTGAAGTAGCTCAGGAGTTATTCTATTAATATAACCCACGTATGAGTCTTACACAATATATATGCCTTTTGTTTTGTTTGTTTAAACAAAAGTCATTATTAAGATACACGTGGGAAATTTGTCAGAAAACAATTTTCTCTACATCGCAATAACTGACTTTATATATCTTTGTATTGTAGATAAAGAACATTTAATTGGCGAGATGCTTTGCCGGTATGTTGGCGAAGGACAAAGTGAGTTGAACGAAAATTACTTGATTTCCCTCTTGAATATATCTATTTTAAAGCTGCTATCAGAATTAAAAAGATTTAAGTACATACAAACGACAATCTTTAATTCCGTAGAAAGTAGTATTATAACTCGGACAAGTGCATATGGGTAAAAAATAATCTAATGTTAAACTTAAAAAAAATTGTATTCGCCAATATTAAAAAATGGCGGCCGATTGAAGGCAGAGAAGGCGATAGGGACTCTTTTGGTGTCCGGAACCGCTAAGGCAGTTTTTCATTCACTCCTTTGTCAACCCTGTAAATCCGTCAAAGAGATAATAATGCTCGTGTAGTTTCATTCACAATTCAGATAAATTAATATTTCGATTATTTTTTTAGACTGCAAGAACTGCGAAAATCAAGCAAATAGTATATTTTAACATTTTTTGGTGGCGTGAATGGATTATACTTGTTTTTCCGCCTATAACTGACACTGAATATCAATAGAGGAGAACTTAAAGCTTGTTGTTATATATTCATATTCAGCATACATGTGTATGTCAAATATTTATATGTTTTTTTTAAAACAACCAAAAAACTCGTGAAGGTGCACATGCGCGTTGTCAACTGTCAAGCTCACTAGTTTTCCGGAAGTTTTACGGAAACAGACGAATGAGAAAAATACCGAGTATCTGGTTTATTAACGCTATTAACCACAACTAAATATGTGTATGTGTTACATATCGTACGTGGCTATTAATTATCATCTCTATCCCTTGATTGTAAACACAAAGCGTTTAGATAAACGCACACAATATCAGTGATCATCTGACGTAGTTTACTCAATGGATATTAGCAATTATTCTAGTCGAATCCTTTTAAGGGTTAAAATAAAGTTATATTTCGCCAAAATGTGGACTAATTATAATGAATAGTGTTGACTAATTAGGCCTACAAGCATTAAAAACAACAGCAGTGCTTTATGTACAGGTCACTGACACGAAGGCTTCCATTCTAAAATATAATCGATTCTACTTCCTACGTCTAGACATTGACTTTAAGATACACCCGGGCTATTTTGTTTGCACTTCTTTTATTTGCTGCATGATCTGTGGTAAATACCACCCCAAATATTGACAGAAATAAATGCCCGATGGCCTGGCTTGGCGTATGGGAGTTGTCTTAGTCTCGCCTGCTATAGACACTCTCGCGAGAATATACGACTGGAAGTTCTTATGTAATAAAACCGTTTGTAATGTGCCGAACGACAACCACTCAATATCACAACAAAAATTGGTTCTTCTTTAGGACCACCATATATAATACATCTCCCGGGTTCGAATCACGGTGGGGGCAGGCAAATTGTTCTCTGTTCATTTATTCAAAATTCATATTAACACAAAGGTCCCGGGTTCCAATTCCGGTGGAGGCAAGCACATTTTTCCTCTCTTCATTTATTCAAAATATATATATGCCAGAAACAGGCTTTCGGATTTACTCAAGCGAAAACTACTTATGAGTAACATCTAGATCAAAAAGATGTTTTCTTTAGCGCCCCTGTGTCTGTGCATTATGTAGAGAGAAAATCGCCGTTTTCCTTGGGTTAGACTCATTCTGCCGTGAGATTCGGTAGCTCAGTCTGTAGAGTGTTGAGCTCCAAATCCTTATGCAGGCAAGCATAGTTTCTCTCTTTCTCATTTCTCTCTTCACCTGAAAAAAAAATGCTGTCGTAGGTATTGTTAGAATTATATAGACGATTATGCGAAATGATGTATTAGAGATACTGTACACGTGCCTTATTTATATTATAGCGGAGAACGTAAATGAGGATGGGGTTTAACGTCGATCATGTCGGCATGTATGTTCCACAAGACATCTGTTCATGGTCAAAAGTTAACGGCAATCGTCTGAGTTCAGTGGTCTGGTTCTTATCTAGATAAGATCCACTTATTGGTTCACCTATACCAGCTTTATACCTGTCTGGATTGAGCTTAAAGGGTACACGCTCTTGAGCATTTCCGTTTAACCAATTATAAAAGTAATAGCGGTTTGTTTTTATACGGTCGATTTACGACCTTGGTGGCTCAGTGCTTGTTAGTGTTACGCTGAATTATTTAAACTGTTAACTGATCATTTTGCTTTTACCCCGGGAGAAGGCTTGTCTAAGCTCGAATTGAATACTTTCATCCATCAACTTTATTTTTTTTATGGACCGGAGTATTTTAATGCCCCCCTTTTCCCCCAACGGGTCCAGACCAGGGCAGTGTCCACTATTTTGACACTATTAACCACAATTAAAGATGTATATGAACCATACAAAGTTACATATTGTAACTGTTAATTACCATCTCTATCTCTTCATCGTTAACGCGAAACGTTTGGATAAACGCTCGTTATCAGTAATCATCTGACGGAGTTTTACTCAATCGATATTAGCAACTATTCTACACTGCGCATGCGTTAAAATAAAGTTATATTTCACCAACTATTGACTATAGTTATAATGAATAGAGCGTTGAATAAAGTGTAATTAAATTTATTAGTAGCAATAAAAGCATCAGCAGTGCTCTAAGTACAGGTCTTTGACAAGAAGGCCTCCATTCTAAAATATAATCGATTTTACTTTCTACGTCTAGACATTGACTCTAAGATACACTCGTCCGTCTGTTTGCACTTCTTTTATTTGCTGATCTGTGGCAAACACCGCCCCAAATATTCGCCGAAATAAATGCGCGATGGCCTGGCTTGGCATATGGGAGTTGTCTTACTCTCGTATACTATAGACACTCTCGCGAGAATACGACTGGAAGTTCTTATGTAATAATTTAACAGGCGGGACTGACGTCATTGTTCGAAAACACGGTCGGTCACCAGTGGGGAACAGCCAGACTAGATGATATAACTACCATGGTTTGGAACAATGACGTCAGCTCCGCTCTTTAAATCAACTAATTAACGGCTATGGTAATTCGAATGCAAATGCAATACAGATGGTTGGCTTTGAAAATATACAATAAAAATAATAAGTTTAGGTCGAAAAACAGTTGTCTTTCCC
>JARDVA010228142.1:0-10080 GCA_030265315.1 Mopalia swanii | reverse complement strand
AGAAAAGCGCGTCTGAAACTGGATCACAGACCTAAATCAACACTGTATACAACTTTTGGAAATTTGTGGGTTTTTTTGTAATTGCTTGTCGGGCAAGCAGCTTTAAGTTGTCACTCACATTTGGACTTGGTTATATTTATGGCATTCTTATTTATGAAGGCCAGCTGTACAGGCCCTAATAAAGGTTTCATGAGTTGTGTTAATGCTGCATATTTTGGTGTTTGATTTTAAGGTGTGTTGGAAGAAGCTAAATTTTTTGGCCTCCAATCCTTAGCTGAAGAGTTGGAGGATACAATTCAGGTACATTACCTTTAAAAGTAGTACATGTCTTATCATTAAATATGGCCAAATTGTCAATTAATCAAGAATTTCAGATCTGTGGAGAGATCTATAAATTAATACAAATGTCAATTATTAAGAGATTAAACAATGTCTCTTAATAATTTAAGATATCTCCAATGTGAAGTCTTTATAAGTAGACAACCCAATGGCATATTGATTTTCTTTATAAACGGGTACATCTACATGTACCCCTCATGGTTATTTGCGACAATTGTAGGTATTTTTATGGGAACAACATAGACTGAATCTTTTTTTGTTGGATCTTCAAATGTTGTACACATGTTAATAAAAGTGAGCAGCCCTATTTTACTGATTATCCAATGACAAAAAAATTCAAGGTCACTAGAGCTAGGGTGCTATGGCAAAAGACAAAAAGCAATTTCAGCTGATAGTATAAATATCCGGGTTTACATGCCATTTATTGTTATCATTAATGGCCTAATATTTCAGATAACTTCAAATTCTGAGGACAGAATTTCATTCAAAAGTATAAATGATTGTGATGTTATTTAAAAGCTATCACAATTCTTGTGAAGACAAAGGATGGAATTACCTCCCTTGTCAACTGGTCTAGACTACCATTTATGTCGTAAAGATTTTTCGTTGTTTTTGTTTTATGATACACTGCAGTTATTAGGATATCTGAATAACATATCCAGGTTGAATAACAAATGTTAAGTCTTGTTCTCTTCAATTTGACTTCTGAGTACCTTTAACACTCAAACTCTGTTCTGTGTTTTAAATATCAATCCATCCCAGCCTACCTGGTGTGTTTTGGAGTATTTTGTACACATAATTCATGTTGAATACACCAATATGCCATTAAAGTATGCACAGAAATTAAATTGCTATGCTATGCTGTAACAGAAAAATACACATAATTCTAAGAAAATGCTCCTAAAATTATCTTGCACATAATTTTCAATTAGGGTAGGCACTAGGCAGCTCTGCCAACCGTTTTAAGCCATATCCTGTGTTGCTGTTGGGTGTAACCGTAGGGCTGTAAGGAATAATTGGCTTCTTTTGAACGTTCTGTTTATATCAGAACTACATGTATAAAGAATGTAGGAGGTAGTGGGAATTGGAGAGAAATACGTGAAATTTCGCTGATCACATGACCTGACTTGCAGGCCCTATAACTTTTGCTTACAACAGTTTACGGTACTATATTGCTGATAGTGTGGTAATCTTGTCCATTTAAAACTATTTGATTTTGTTTTCTTTGATGTTGTCAGAATGAAATCCTCCCCAATGATGAAACCCCAATCACACGAAGAGAGGTGGTGTTGAAGCTTCTGGCCGTTCCAACTAATTCTGAGCTCAGATGTCAGGTAACTTAAATGTCCACAAGTATTAATAAAATCTTATTTTCGTCTGACAACACATGTTTTAAAAACGTGTTATCAACAGTTGAAGGTGAGGCTGGGAGGGATTTTCTGTTGCCCCGCTGCTCTCAGACCTAAGTGGCAACATGAAGCCGCCCTGTTTTTGATGTATTACGTCCTGTGATTGTCCTGTACTTCTACTGGTTATTTATTTTTTTTTTTTAAAGTAAAAAATATAATGCATTTGGCTGGTAAGAAAATTGAGACCGTAGGGATATGGGGAAAAGTCAGTCTGTTGCCATACTGTACTGTCAGTAAAAATGGCGATTTGGATTGAGAAAGTAACTTGTAAGTTATAGAGAGATAGGGTCTACCAAGGACTTCTACTCCAGCATAAACAGACACACTTTTATTATGGCTCAATGCAAATGAAACTGAAAAATCAACTGGTTAATAAGTTCTCCAAAATATGCAATGATTGACTGTTTTGAGAAGGATTGTTTTGAGCTGAATTTGCATGAAGAATTGATGGGGGCCAAACCTGTCCCTCATAATAGAAATGCTCTAGTAATGCCAGACAATTGTCAATTTGCTCACACCCTTATGAGAAAGTACTACAAAAATCTATAGTAAAAAAACTACATGTAGAGTAATCTGTGGTATTTTTGCGGAATTCACAGCAGATTTGCAGTGAAAAGTTATATGTTAACTATAGTAATTTATTGTAATTTATAGATTTTTGTAGTAATTTATGGACCTGAAATCCATAGTTTCCTATAATAATCTCTAGATTACAATAGTAAACTATAGTAATCTACAGATTCAACTTATAATCCATGCATTTTTACCTCAATGTATTTATATACTATAGTAATCTATAGAGTCAAAATCTATAAATAACTTTAATAAACTATTGTAATCCATAAACTTAAAATATATTGATTACTATAGTAATCTATTGACTCAAAATATATAGATTGCTATACATGTAGTAGACTATCGTAATCCATAGACTCAACATCTATGGTAATCCATAGACTACAATGTACCACAGTTCACCATAGATGTACATGTACCATGAGAAACTAAACAAAATAAAAACAGTTATATCTTCTAATAATATATATTCATTAATTGTAATTAATCGACATCCCTGTGCCTTTTTTTTTAGAAATATGCTCAGAAATGTGATCAATTATTTTTCAGGGGATCAATTTTACAGGGATTAATCTGTCCAAACTTGACCTAAGATATATCAACTTTAAATACGCTGTCCTACCCAATGCAGATCTCTCTGGCTCCAACCTTTCTCATTGCAATTTTGAAAGAGCTGATCTATCACATGCCGTTTTTGACGTGAGTATTTTAAGAAAATTGTTTTGATAGATTAAATGTCTTGCTGCACAACTAGCTCAATATTGAGAGAACTGTTTTATAGAGCTTGTTTTTGCTGTTACACCAAACAAACTAATTTATCTAAAAGAGAAGACTTAAAACTAAAAAAGAGAGCCTCGTTTTTTCGAAATTTGTTTATAATTTTACAATTATTGTTGTGCTATTTCTTAAGATAGATCCATGTGCTATCCTTTAATATCTTTATTATTCTGGCTTACAAATATTTACATGTACCATAGTCCAGGGCCTGCGGCCATGGCTTAGTGGTTAGCGAGTGCGCTTTCTAAAGCCTACTTCGATATACTGTTCACGGGATCGGGTATGTATGTCGACCCTCAGATATATGCATGAGTCACAAGATGTGGCTCCTGTAATCGCGGGGGTGTTTTTTACGAGGTTTCCTCTTTGTTTTCCACCGTCAAAAGGCAAGGAACAGTGGGAAGTGGACAATCCCTTGTCATATAAGTGAAATAACCTTGAGTACGACATTAAACCCCAATCAAACAAACAAAAAAAATCTTTTGTTGTATGTGTGAGATGTTTTTGAGAATGAAGGTAAACACCAGCGGCTGGTTGCTCAAAGTGTTAAATAAGCTTGATCTGATATGAGATGATGTGGTGACTCGTGCCATGTTTAAGGTCTACCTCTACTCAACTACTAGCAATTTTATCTGTTGTTAATAGCCAATAATCATCTTCCCTACTGCTTGACTCTCTCCAACTACATGTAAACAAATTTAGTCCAGTGTAAGTGAGTTAGTAACAAGTCTGTTGATTTTAGAAATAGTTTTAATCTGGTACCTGCTTGGAACCATCTCCTCTTGCTTTAACCTTATGGTACATTATGGGGCCTGTGGCAGTGTTTCCGTGGTTAGCATGTCAGGATAGAGTATTGCTATTACCTCAGTGTAATGCTAACTGGATCAAGTCTTCTGTTAACTATTTCAGTAAAGTGCAGGAATGTTTTTTACCTGGTTTCATCCTAGTTTTCCCCTGTATTTAAGTAAGGCACAGAGTGAAGTGGACAATCCGTCATCGTATAAGGAAAATACTCATGAGGACGATGTTAAACCCTAATCAGACCGCTGCTGTAGCGTAGTGGTAGCTTGTGGGCTTACTACTCCAACGTCACTTCACCATTAACAGGATTGAGTTGAGTTGACCATCAGGTACATGTATATGACTGCGTCATGACTTGCTCTGGCAACAGGGGTGGTTTTTATGAGGTTTCCTCACTGTTTTCAACTGTAATTAGACTACGAGCAGTGTGAAGTGGATAATCTGTCGTCATATTAGTGAAATACCCTTGATTATGACATTAAACACCAATCAAACAAACAAACAAATCTATCCCAATCAATCAGTCAAACAAATCAAACAAACTATTGGGCTGGTGTGCCATCATGTAATCAATAACCTTATAAAAGTTTAATCTACATGACATGAACTAAATAATTTTTTTTTAAAAGCACCAAACAAATGAAATAAATGGTTAGATTTATGGTATGTTTTCAGGGTGCCAATTTACTTGGAGTGAAGATGTTGTGTGTGAACCTTGAGGCGGCTTCACTAAAGGGATGTAACTTTGAGGATCCAGCTGGCAGTAGAGCAAATATGGAAGGTAGAACTTAGCTCAAATTCTTAATTTTAATTTTTTAAACTACACAATCTGGCCAAATGAATCATTTCAATTGCTTAAGGTTAGTATGCATATGTTCTAATAAACAAAGACATAATTACATGGGCTGGCATTTCTTTTACCACTTACCGGTACATGTAGTTGCAGCATTACTGTTTCCAAGGTCAAGGTCAAACATTTAGTGGTTACCATGCCAACCTTCTAATATAATTTGATGAACCACCAATTAGTTCAAGTCTGTTTTTGTTGTCATCAGGTATATGATTTGGAAATCGATGGGGTGTTTTTTATCAGATTTCCTCCTTTTTCACCGCATATACAAGTTTACAGATCTGAGAATAAGCCTCGCCTAATTCCGTTTGGAAGGCAAACCACACCATATATGGCAAACTGTTAGCCATATATGGTCAATTGGGTTAAGCTCACAGCTAAGCAACTTCTGCTTGGACTGCAAACAACACCAAATATGGCAAACTGTAAACCAGTGTGTTAAAGCATTGAACTGTATGGTTTGACAGTTCAATGTCCTATAAGTGAAACAGCCTTGAGTAGGACGTTATAGCTCATTAGAATAAACAATCCAGTGATAAAATGTGAGATGGATTAAAGCAAGTCTGGTCGATTCAGTTGAGCAAGTACCAGCTTTGAGAAACCTTTATCTCCGCTAAAGAGTTTCACACCATACACAGGTATAATAGGGAGTACAGCTTTAGAACCCAAACAAACGCACGAACATATCTGTGTATATCAGTCAATAGAAATTTGTCAGGTTACGTTATCAGTCCTCATCTAATGGATAAATGCAAAACAGGTGGAGTACTTCAGCATAGGTCATTAGAACTAATAACAATTTCGGAAGGCCTATTTTATCAATCTAATGGATAAATGCAAAACAGGTGGAGTACTTCAGCATAGGTCATTAGAACTAATAACAATTTCGGAAGGCCTATTTTATCAATACTCATTCGAAGGGGGCGTAGGGTTGGGAGTGAGCTTCCTCTTGTACTGGTGCTCTCCAACCTAATATGCTACAATGTACATGTGCATGCAGCCGTCTGCCGAACTGTGATATTTGTATTGTGTCCAGTGACTGTCCTGTCTTGTATTTAGTGGCCAACTACTTAGCTGAATTGAATCTCTTTAGGAATACAATTCTTAATAAACAATACAGGACCAATCCGGGGTTCATTAAGAGCTTTAAAGCACACAATTAAAGAAAAAATATGAAAATGCTGCCATACGGTTTACCTGCAGGTGCTCTGATGAAGAATGTGAACCTAGAGGGGAGTCATATGGCAGGTGTCAACCTGAGGGTAGCCACTCTGAAGAACGCTAACTTACAGAACTGCGATCTCCGAGGCGCTGTGCTGGCAGGGGCTGATCTTGAGGTCAGTATCAACAGCCCTAGAACCGCTCCAAAGAGTGTCTGTGGGTTGTAATCATGAATTTTAACGGTTGGTTAGAGCTTCCTGTTGCCCTGGTTGTGGTTTAAACAGTATTTTTATTTCACAAAAAATGAAAAAGGGGATTTTTGAACAAGCTTACTGCCTAGCTGAATTAAAAGTGCTCCATGTCCTGGTTTAGATGGGTAACACTAAGAGGATCTCTTATGGTGAAATCGCCCGCGGCCGTGGCTTAGTGGTAGCTAGTGTGCTTACTAATCCTGCTTCGATGTACCGTTCACCTGATCGACCATCAGGTATATGAGTGAGTCACCCGATGTGGCGCCAGTAATCGCCAGGGTGGTTTTCACGAGGTTTCTCTTGTTTTTCACCGTAATAAGGCAGGGTGCATTGTGAAGTGGACAATCCGTCATCATATATAAGGGAAATACCCTTGACGTAAAATCCCAATCAAACAAACAAACTTTTGGTGAACTCTATTTCACTCATTTACATGTAAGTGTCACTCCATGTTATAAATGGAATAACCTTAAACATGGTGTGAAATCCTTATCAATCCAGGGACCCGTTGTTTGGCAAGCAGTTGGGAAATGCATTGGCGTTGATAACCTGTTTGCAGGTGCTGTTTCATATTGCTGTGTTGACAGGATCGAGTCCGTCTGTCCACCCTCCGGTATATGATTGACTCACACGATGTGACTCCGGCAATCTCAGGTGTTTTTTTTTACAAGGTTTCTTCCTGGTTTTCCACCGTTCTTAGGCAAGGAACATTGTGAAGTGGACAATCCATCGTCATATAAGTGAAATACCCTTGAGTACAACGTTAAACCCCAATCAGACAAACAAACAAACAAACATATTTTTGTGTGAAATAAACTTCTATTTAAATCAAAATCACATTAAAAAAATGTCAGTCACCAGACGTTTTTTGCATGTATTTTGTAAATCCTATTTAAAAAATATGAAACAAACACGTGTTCATGTAAATAGAAAACTTAATAATTGAAACCCGTAAATGTAAGCAGAGAATGTTTTTACTAACTCCTAAAATGACTTTTGTTTTTGTTGTAGAATTGTGATTTATCAGGGTGTGATTTACAAGAGGCTAATCTACGTGGAGCGAATCTGAAAGGAGCAGCCTTTGAACTCATGTTGAATCCATTACACATGTCACAAGCTGTTCGCTAAACTATATGTACATATATCTCTACGAATGTATCTCAAATGTACTGTTGACTGTATATAAGATTTAACCAGATATGTATTCCCATCGACTAAAAATGTAACAAAATACAAATGTTTGTGCCTCGCCACAGATTACACCTGGTACCTTTGGCTAGCACCCTGCCAACAGGAGCTTAAAATATTTCGCCAAATTGAAAAATTGGAATGCAGACATGATCCTTTGACATGCTATGATGTATGCTATGACCGACGGTCAACTGAGCAATGGAACTGTCAACTTAGATAAGTAAACTGAAATGAGATACATACGGGAAATCTAACATACATGTAGTTCAATGTCTTTCAAAATATTCTGCAAAAAAAATACATTTAATTGTCCTTTGAATATGGCTCAAAGTATGATGCCATTTTTCCAACCTTGGGGAAGAATTTTACCAAATAACAACATTAAAATAAAATATTTTTACAGTATTAAACTCGTATCTACCATACTGTCATAGATAATTTAGTTTTCGTAATTTAGGGGAAATTTTTGTCGCCAATGAATACAATGGATGAAATCTGTATAAGGTATTCTGATACATCATACAATGTGAGTCTATATGTTCTCTATTGCCACAGAAAAGTGTATAAGGGTAACCCACTTCAGTTTTACTACATGACCAATCACTAAAACTTTCCATTTTTGTGTAGGGTAGTTTAATTTATATTCAGTCAGAGGAATAAATTATATAGTGAAGCTCTGTTCTTGTTTTTTTCTTCTATTTCATCAAAATTATTAAGACTGCAACCAGAGATGTTATGATGTCAATTTTGAAGAAACTGAAAAACAAACTTTCAACACTTAGGTGGACTGTCCAATAACGGCCATATAGATTTCCTTTCCCCTACAAGGAAGAATGATCATTGGGCCTTCAAATTAAGCATGTAGGCATTTGCCAAGCCTCTTCGTTATTTAATTTGAGAACAAAGAACGAAGTAATGTTGCAAACTGACATCAATTGTTATGCATTATTGTCTTAGCATTTCAGGCGATCACATACAAGTAACCACGAGGGACATAACCATGAATAAAGTAAATATAACTCTGTTTTTTTCATTGCACGGCTAAACTTTATACCATAAAACTATGTGACACTCCTATTTTTAACGGTAAAGTAATATGAGATAAAACCTAATGTTGCCAACTATTGGCTGGTGCAATGAACCCTGAAATCGATAAAAAGTGACATCGCCGGTTATCCCCTTGTGGTCATAAACATATATCTGGGGTTTTTTTTCCTGATTTGTTTTGGATACAAAAGTCACAATAATCTCACACCATCTTGGTTTCCTGACGTTTAAATTAGCGTTATTTGAGTTTCTCGTCCGAGTTGACACGTTTAAGTTATCTCCCTTTACAATAATAAGATTGAAAACCGTCAGAAAATAAATATTGCAAGTAGTTAACATCAGATATATGGCGATAGCGGTGGATCAGTTTCCAACTTTCACCATGGGTTGAGTTAGGCGTAGCGACGTATGGCTAAGACGGAGGAATTAGCCCTATTTATTGTGCTAGTCCGGATATAACTGAGAATTCATATGCATATAGAGCCTAACTACAATTCTCAGTTATGAAGACCCTATCTACAATTGGTTACCCGTGAGTCTATTTACAGCTCCTGTGTACTTTAAACCACATATCTTTCCAAAATACAACCACCATGCACTCATCAATAGCGTATATGCCTCCGTTTGCATAGTCTTACATGGTAATCCGAACACATTTTGTCAAGAAATCGGGATAAAACCACACTAGTGTGTCAAAATCTCCCAAACATCAGCCATTTGTCACCGCCTCAATTTGAAAGTAAACTCGTCCCAGAGTGACGTAATGAAACTTGAAAAAAAAAACTGGAACAACCCCCACATACACATCCATCTTCGCTAGCCAAGAGTTTTATTCCGAGTTACTCTGCATTACAATCCTCGGCGAAGTATTCGCATATAATCGGACTCTGCTTCAAAGCGATTGATTTTATGCGTGGGAACTTCTACGCAACCAATCAGATGTTGTGCAACTAGAGGATTCTGTTAGTAAAAATGACAGCGACAGTCAATAATGAAAGTCGGAAGTGTCGTCGAAAAGGATATGCTCTGGGTATTCAACCGGCTCAATGAGTATTGCTGTGTACCCACCCCTGAAAACACCAACTCGCCATATATGCACAAATAGTGCTTTACATAGTTAAACAAATTGTCAAAACTGGAGTATAACATTCAATATATGTAATCAGCGTTTTAACTCGAAACTTGGTCATTTTTATCGCAAGGGGGCGTAGCTGTATTTCTGTTTATATGTGATTAATCTACCAAGTGTTGTAATGCAGGGTAGCGCGGAATTAAACTTTTGACTAGAGAAGATGGTACATTGTCCAATAACATAGTTACAAGGCTATGTCACACAAAGCTAGCGTAAATTGTGTGGTCGTAGCCAGACAAATTACAGCTGTATATATACACCGGCACTATGCTATGCTGTCATGTAGCTGTAGATCAATACATTTCCTTTTTTAAAGATACTAACAAATTTCATTATTCTTAAATCAAGGGCGACCCACATTACAAACTCTAACCCCCCCTTTGCTCAAAATTTGCGATTTTTTTATTATTGCATATTCAAAAAGTTGAGGTAGTGATCTGTATCCTAGAGCAAACCCGATGAAAAAAATTTGAATTAGAAGACCACTAACTTTGATTATAAAACTTGACTACATCAGTTACAACAGCAGTGTTTTGACTACATTTT
>JARDVA010228031.1:0-10081 GCA_030265315.1 Mopalia swanii | reverse complement strand
AACTTGTAGAAATCAGCTTCTAATCTTAATCAATTTCAGATTTGGGTGATCGATTACTTCTTGGTCCTCAGGTAATTCACCTATATTTATATTTTCTGCAATTTAAAAAGTAGCAAGCAAGTGTATGAATTTTTTCTTAACAGTAAATTTACAATGATTGTTTTTGTTTTTGTCTAGAGAAAAATATGAAGCATGCTGATTTCAGAAATAATAGGAAAGTACAGCTTATAATGAATATAAATGATTGGATGGGATTTATGCAAACTCAATATAAATGTTATTTATTACTGCTCTAGATACAGGGCTTACTGCCCTACACCAACCTCCCCCTCCCTCATTAAAGTCTGCCACTGTTCAAGGGTGTCCTTCTGACGTAATATGGCTGCTTTTACGAGTGATAGATATACAACTAATCAGTCAATATGCCTCTCCTCTCCTTGTATTGCTGCAGTAAGCATGAATTTGTAAGCTAGTCTCCTTGAAAGGGTTTACCACAGATTTATGGTGGAGAAACACCAATTGAACGAGGAAAGCAATTATCTTTATTTAGGTGTCTGTTATTTATCTCCGCTCTTTTCAATTCTGGATATTTTCAACTTTGGATAAAAAATTTGTGTTTTTTTTTCATTTCAAAATCTGGCAAGGACATTGTAATGAAACAATGTTTGCCCTGAAATCTGCATGCAATGAGTCATATCAATTTATTCTTACATCAAATGTTTAATCTTCACTCCTAATCGTTCATTGTAAATGTAAAAAATTTGCCCAGATGTTTTCAATTACATCTTTGTTGTTTTGTTTTGCAGACTGTGGCAAAAATTGTAGCGCTTCCTCAGCCATTTTTAGCTTTGGTTCTAATGGATACAGTTCCAGGTATAATATTATTGTCCTTTTCTAACCATTGTTGCAGAAAGTTTCAATAAAAATTTCTTATCTCGGAGATTGATGTCAGTGTTGGCATCTTCGCTACCAATTTAAGTTTAACCATACTGTTAAACACAGGTGTTATTAATCCTTATGAACACAGTCTTAAAGTCTTCAATGTTAAATAAGCGGGTTGTTGGAGGGAGCTTCATGTTGCCCTGGTGCTCTCAGAGCTAAAGGGGAACAGGAAGCTGATCTGTGTGTGGTGTCTATGTTGTGTCCTGTTATTGTCCTGTATTAGTCCCGTCTTGTCTTTGTTTGTTGCCAGTGGTGTCGAGGGAGGTTTCCTTCACCCATTGGGCAGCACATCGTCATATAAGTGAAATACCCTTGAGTACGACGTTAAATCCCAATCAATCAAACAAACAAACAATCAATATTAAATAAGGCCCTTGGCCACGGCTTAATTGTTAGCGAGTGTGCTTACTAAAGCCTACTTCGATGTGCCGTTCATAGGATCGAGTCCGTCTGTAGACCCTTTAGGTGTATGGGTGAGTTACACGATGTGGCTCCGACAATTGCGGGGGTAGTTTTTACGAGGTTCCTTCCCAGTTTTCCACTTGAATTAGGCAAGGAACAGTGTGAAATGGACAACCCGTCGTCATATAAGTGAAATACCTTTGAGGATGATGTTAAACCTCAATCAAACAATAATTGAAGCTGCAAACCTATTCAACTTACAGTTTTCTGTTACTTTTTGTTTTGCAGACGTGAACGGAGCAATGGTTACAAATGTGAAGCAAGCTGATATACATTATACTTATACAGATATGAAGGACTTTCAGTGGAGTAAAGACCTGGGTGTGTGGCAGCCTAAGGGCACAGTGGGAGACAGGTACAACTCATCACCAACTCTCTGGTAGTCTCACACAAATAACAAAACAGTCTTCTGGGATATTACTGCAGTTATTTTAGAAAAAGTGCTGCTCTTAGCCTGATATATCATTGATTTTACCACAGTTTTACTAAACCTTCTTCTTGGGGGCTGTTGCGCCCAGGGCTGTGATTTACTGTTTGTCTTTTAAGCCCTTGACTCATTCTGGATTGGTCATTTCTGAATTAACATTTTCTGTAACCGTTTCTGGATTGCCTTTGTTAGATCTGCTTGTGCTGAGTTACTCATTTCTGTATTGAACTTTTCTGGGTTAGACCTTGTGGGATTGACCTGTGTATGGTTTGCAAGATTGGTATTTTTTCATGATTATCCATTGCTAGGTTATCTTGAGATTAACCCAGTCAGTTTGTGTTTAACTCTTTATGATCCTACGTTGTGAAATCATCAGTCTCCCCTGACTTTTAATCTCAAACTCTGCTTATTCAATATTTTGAGTACAAGGTTCCATCTCTTAGCGTGATGTATGGAAAATATTGTATTTAATTGTATGATGATTTCACAACGTTTTATAGCAATATTTCATAGCTTTTTTTCCAAGCTACATGTTTTTAAATTTTATTCAAACTTGTTTTCTACTTTGAAGAATAACAATCCAACGCATTGAAGACCATTATAAGGAACTGGAGGAAACCGGATTTGTCTCCCTTGAGGATGATTATACTGGTCGTCCTAACTCCCCTGTGACCATAATGAACTCTCCCACCAGATCTCCCACAAGAGATGCTTACAGCCCACGCAAATTAAGAGTAGGTTTCTTGTCTTGATATTTCAACTAATATAATTATGGTTTGTCACAGGTGAATTGTATTTTATATATAAACGTTATCAATATCACCTTACCCTAAAAAAGAACAATGGATAACGAGGATAATGACCACTATTCCTCCACTTAAAACGGAATATATAATGTTTATCACCTGTGCATCGGAAATCTTTGACTTTAGTGTTACATTTGTCTTGAAATCAAACTAGAATATTTCTATTTTCGTTCAGTGTTTGCATACACACTTTCTGTTACTAAAAAATAAAATTTGTAGGATTGTAGGAGCTGTTAAGGGTTGGGTGATTTATAAACATTCGTCCTATACTCCTTGCTTCCATATTAAGCACCTTTATTACTGGTGCCCTTTGGCTAAGGGAGTTTGTTTGTAGTGTAGCAATGCTGTTGTTACTCTGGACTGGATGTAGACTTACTTTCCAACATCATCAAAACGCTTAACTTTGTGAGAGTCCCTAATGTAAATTTGTATGGTTTAGAAAAAAAAAACAATGATGAAGTACTCTTTGAAGTCTAAATTTATGCTAATTCAAAATAATGTGTTGACTTTGTCTTTCTTAAAGTCCCCAGATCATCCCCGTCCAATGTCTGCCGTACTGAAAGATAAACTCAAGCTGAACCTAGACTTAACAAAACGACCAAAAACTTCCTTGAGTTCCCCAGTAAATCGGACACTTGGTATCAAAGGAGAGAGGGTGAGAGCCAAGTCCAGGGGAGATAACTCTGTATCTTTAGCTAGACTTCAAACGTCTAGAAATAGTAAGGTGAGAATTTCATTTATTCTTTTTCTTTAGTTGAAGTGTCTCTATATATCAAATAATAATAATTTTATTTAATGACGAAAAAATTTGCTCTTCCCTGTGGCCCTCCATTAATACTGTACATTATTTTTTCTTAAATTTCATATACATGAATATATCTAACTGTTTGAGATTCCCATAGTCCCTTCTTTTACAGGCCATTGGTGTGGACATACAGTATGTGATAGATTCCCACTTGTTGTTAGTGGTCCTCTGAGATACCATATTCTTCATCTTTTGAAGGATCATAAATCCTCTTATTGTTATTCATACCCTTCTTATTAACCATACTGGCAAGAGTGTTCATTTCACAGGAACATTTTTTAAATGTCCCTACTACATGAATCATCATCTGTATATAAAAAAATCCTAATATTAAATACTAACAATTTTCATTTTTTGCCTTTCAGAAAAGAACCATTAAAACCGATTTGAATTTGTCAACGGAAGAATCAGACAGCTTGTGTAAGGTACAGAGCCCAACAAGTTTTATTTCTTATGTTATTACTGATTTTGTATTGTTCTGGATGATGCTTCCTTCAAGCTCGCTTTAGAATTAAACATTTTTTACTTCTTTTATACTTTTTGTCTGCTCAACGTTTAACAAAATAAGACATGTTATTGTAATTTAGTGATGTTTAGGTCCAAGATGGCTAGGAGCAGTATATAAATTAGCAGATGATATAACACTGTGTTTGGAGATTTGGAAGAATATTATTTTACAAAACAGAGCAAAACACTTCACATTTGATCTTCGTCCTGAATTTAGATTATTCGGATATTTTGCCAATATTTAAATGAGATACCCTTGAGTTCGGCTTTAACCACTCATCCATCCATCCGGTCAATCACAATAAGACTACTGTACCCTGTACAGTGTTCATACAGAAAATACTTCTAGTCATCTTGACCGTACATCTAGAATGAAGTTTTCTGGTAACTGCCTAAATGATAGGTTGATTGTTGCCAGGATTTTTTTATTGGTTTCTTGCCATTAAGCAACTACAAAACTTTATCATATGTTAATAACCCTGCAGTGTAAGTATGAACACCAAACAAACAAACTAGAGTTGTTGTTGCCTGGTAGAACAACTGATAGAAAAACTGAAAGTACTCAAGCGCTGAAAGTGTGAAGAATGTTCATTAAGATTTGTTGTATTTACCTGTAGGTTGGGGACAAAGGACCACCTGACGGAATAGGCGAGGAAGTGAAAACTGAACAACATATACAGGTAAGTGTTTCTTCACATATTGGAGAGAAGTAAATAACTGTTGGTCAGGAATAATTCCAGAATTGAAGAACTGGGACCGGTAGTTCAAAGCTCCCTTAGCCTAACAGCCAAAAAGATGACATTGTTTTACAAAGAAATTGACTTCACGTCATAGTAGAAATTCATTGTGACGTAACTTCAATTAACAGACCATTAATTTAACAGAGCTTTGACCAACTGACCAGTCTGTGAACTTCATTTTCTCTTCACAGCTTGCTTTATAAGTAGTGTTATTCACCAGTGGCCTTAGTGGGTGTTTCACTGATTTAACTCATGGAGACTGTGACACAGACTGAGCTATTTTTATGCCCGTCTTTAGAGATATTATGATATTAAGTTATCAGTCTGTCAATCACTCCCACAGGATTGTTTCTAAATTTGATGTATGTCTATTGTCAGCCCATGGATTTTAAAATGGCAAAATATATTTCTCTGTATATCCTAACTTTTGATGTACACTGCTGTCCTACAAGTGAATTACCCTTGAGTAGCAATCAATCAATCTCCATCTTTTGGCATACCGGTATCTCGCTCGCCATAATATAAACACCAATCATCCAAACAATATGACACAAATTCAGATAACAAATCGTTCCAACTTGCCTCAAAGTCGGACAAACCTTGAGCTCTTGTTAAAAATCATGATGACAATCTAAATCAACCATTTGGTTCACTATGCGGATGTTGAATTTTACCCTTCAGGATTTACTTCAAAAAGGTGACATAACATATAGGTATTCAGGTCCATTCAGTTATCAAATGTTTGTTTCAACAATGAGTAAAATAAGTAAAATAAATCAAGGAATAAGATCATTTAAGTCAACCTATGTAGTTTCACCAAGGTTGTTGTTGTACTAGTGTAAGAAGAGATCAGGAAGCATAATGAAATGTAACAGCATGGATTAAGATTAACTAGGGCTTTTCGGCAGTAACTGTTGATTTGTTTTTAATTTCCAGAATGTACAATTAAACATATATTTTTAAAATAAAAAAGAATTAACACACTTGTAATGATGTGAAGAAAGATATTTTAGAATCAACTGATCATTTATTTCTGTTATGATGGAATAAAATAACACTTAATCAGCAGTATCATTAAATGGATAAAATTATAAAATCAAATAGCACAGTTATATTTCAATGTTTGCATTAGAGTCTTACTTATTACATCAGATTTTTTTTGTATGATCATACATACACTCGTTGGCTATATTATAATTGTAAAAATTCTCTTTTTCGCAAATTTGTATATACATGTATTCTGATGTAAACGGTCATTATATTTTGGCTACATGTATCCAAGTAACATTTTCTTTCTCTACTATAAATATATGTAAATAATAAATAAAATTAACTAAAGGACATATTTTACATATTATATGTTTGTGTTTTTAGCACTGATTTTAACATAAATGTCTATAAAAAGACTATAAATTTGCTACATACATCATATATATCACAGAGTGTATTTCAAGGCTTCACCAGGTTAACGATTCAGTATTCAATTGTACCATTGAAAGCGGATAAAACAGATAGCCTTTGCTTTCTTAATGAGGTCTTCTATGTAAAGCACATAACATTAAATTGCCAAATCAATTTGACATATTTCAGGAATAAGTTAAATCGTTTTAGCAGCTACAAAGAAACGGGGTATAATTTGTATTAATAATCAAAATACCCCTTCTTGTCCAGATACTCAGTTACTTCCCCTGATTTGTCTTTATCCAAGGGGAGAGAACCTGTCTCATCCTGCATCCTCATGTCAGCACCGTGTTTAATGAGGTATGCCACAGTACTGGAGGCGGCTTCTTCCACTGCTATATGTAAAGCTGTCCTCAATTTGTTATCCTGGCTGTTGATAGTCGCACCATTGTCCAGAAGAAGTTTGATACTGTCATTTCTACCGGTTTTGGCAGCAAAGTGCAGTGGTGTAAAACCATGAAGATCCTTGAGGCTGATATTAGCACCAGCTTGTAACAGAAACACCGTGATGTGGAAGTGTCCATTCTCCACGGCACAGTGTAATGGAGTTCTGTTACCCGCTGATAACATATTCACGTTAGCCCGACTTCGAATCAACAAGATGGCTGCTTCAGCTGAACCGCTACTTGCTGCAAGGTGTAATGGGGCTTTACGGAAATTTGTTGTCAAATTGACATCAGCACCATGATCCAGTAACAATTTGGCTATCTTTTCTTCGTTGTTTAAGCAGGCCATGTGAAGTGGCGTCCGACCCATCATTCTCTCACGAGAGTTCACATTTGATACACTTCTGCTCAAAATGAGTTCGACTAACTCTGTGTAGTTTCCATTAACTGCAAGATGAAGTGGCGTCAGTAAAGATTTGTCTTTGATTGTGACGTCGGTACCTTTACTAATTAGAAGTTTTGCCACATCTGTGTTTTCATAGAGCAAGGCGAGATGCAGCGCTGTCTTTCCCGTCTCGTCACAGATATTCTGATCGGCCCCCATCTCCACCAGAAGACGGGCCGTCCTTGTGTTCTTCTTCAGCATTGCCAAATGTAGAGGTGTGCGACCACGTTTATCCTTGGCATTGAGAAATGCTCCTCTTTCTAGGAGGAGATTAGTAGCGCGCACTCTGTCTCCCAGTACAAGCTTATGGAGGAGAGTTTTGCCAGATTTCTTGGTAATTACCTCATTGATATCAGCACCACTGTCGATTAATAGCCTGGCACCCGGAATGTTTTTATGCAGAAGTGCTAATCTGAGTGGCGTTTCTCCATCATTGTTTCTGGCGTTGACATCAGCCCCAGACTCTAGTAAGATCCGCAGCACCTTAGGCTTATGTCTCTGAGCGATCAGGTGTAATGGGGTGCTGCCATCAGGGGTGATTGTGGTGCACAAGTCCCTCATCTCTGTCTCATTCTGCTGAATGGTTTGAAGGATTTCTTCTTCCTCCCCAGTACACACTAGTTTAGCCAGCTGTTTGGCCTTCAACTCTGCCGTGAGCATTCTCTCAGTTTAGTGGAGCTGGTGACAACACCTGGCCTGGCCCTGTAAATTAGAGAAACTTTGTTTATTTCTTCTTTAAAATTGAAAATGAAGAACATTTGATTATTTTAAAACATTTGTATCAACATTATATCTATTTCTTTTTTATCTATTTCCAAAACTTTTTTTATAGTTGTAGTCACCCACAAATCCATCTATTCTATTGTATTTTAAAAAATCAAAGTATGTATACAATGTTCAGGAATACATGTATTAAGATTTAAATAATTCTATTGTTTGTTGATAGATCTGTAAACTTAATTTTCAGAACTAACCAGCAACTATAATACACAGTAGTTTTTCTATAAGATGTGGTTTAATTATACAATTTCTGGATAACCCTTTGTGGTTTACCTACCTGAGTCTACCTGTCTAATCTTTGAGCTCCATCCAGGTGTAGACCTAGGTGACACAGAGTGACATGTTAAGACCCCTAAGCCAGGAGAACTTGTGTTTGTTAATCCAGTTCCCTGTAACAGATATAGATTACCCATGTCAATAGTGAGACCAGGCTGACCTAAATGGCCAGATAGATTTATAGCTGGACTTCATTATCACCAAGATAACCTGCCCCTGATACCGTTGAGGGCTAGTAGAAGGGAGACAGGTATTCAAATTCTCTTAAAATGTGAGTTTCAAGACATAGGTCTTACAGATAGAAAAAGCCTGCAGCCGTGGCTTAGTGGTAGTGTGTGCTCTTACTAATCCTACTCCAATTTATCATTCACGTTATCTTGTCCGTCTATCGACCATCAGGTATATGAGTAAAGTCACACGATGTGCGGCAGTCGCAGGTGGTTTTTACGAGATTTCCTCTTGTATAAAAATTATTACTTCACAAATTACAACATTTACAAATATTCAACTCTTTTCACATTTTCACATTGAAATAAGTTTTTGTAATTGATTAGATTGTTTCTTTATGAAAAACTTCTCAAAGGTTTATCATTCTGTTGGTTTTCATGCTATGCTAAATGTGTCTTTTATAACCTATATTGATTAATGGCCCATTGTTAACTAGTCATTTCTGGTCAAGTACTGGACAAACATAGATAGTGACTTAAACACTTGAGCCAACTAAAAGAACTCCAGCAGATTATTGATTTCTGTTTTGTTTTCTCTTTCCATGACATTGTTATAATCCACTTATACTGTGAGGTCCACAAATGGGTTTTATTGTTCTGGTCCTTATTGACTTTTACCAGGAGCTAAAGGTAGCTTGTCAGTTTATCACTGCCGCCTAGATAACCAAAGTACTGTGTCTCTATCAAGCCCTGTGTAAACCCCTTAATATTTTTAATGTAGGGAAAGGAAAAAATAACAAGGAAAAATGTAAAACAGGTGTTTAATTAGAAGCAAATTGAGAGTACCCATTTACTATTTAGATAAAAAATAAGGTAAATAATTGCACTGATTTAGTTGGAAAATGCTGTCTTGGTTATCAAACTAGCATGTATTGAGTGAATGTGTGAAATCAACACTGATAAAACTGATCAAACTAGTAATCTGGGGCCACTTTCACAAAATGTCCTACGACAAATAAATATCGTACAGTAAAATAACGTCATGTTAAACTATAGCGTAAAAATATCATACAATATTTTATTGTCGTACAATTTTTTGTGAAAATGGCTCCTGGGTTTATGGTCAGACTAAGGATTGTACTCACGAGATGTCCATGATGCTCATCTGATAACAAATGAACAGTGAGACTAGAAACATTACATGCACCATTCTCAGCTGGTTAATTATTTATCTCCTTTGTGATCAATAGACTAGATCCATCTAAAAACCTTATTGGATATTTGGATAAGGTAAACCTTATTGGATAAGTTAAGTACTGAATGTAGGATTATCCACCCGTCACTATATATCACACATATGGCATCTATGACTCCTTCTTTAATGATGCATCAATAACATGACATCAACCATCGTTATGACGTCAATTATGAGATCATCAGCATTATGACATCATAAGCATTAACCATTATGATGTCATCAGCAACGGCCATTATGGAGTCCTCTGCTAAGACCATTATGACATTCTTTACAATGCCCATTATGACATTCTTTACAATGCGCATTATGACATTCTTTATAATGCCCATTATGACGTTCTTTACAATGCGCATTATGACGTTCTTTACAATGCCCATTATGACATTCTTTACAATGCCCATTATGACGTTCTTTACAATGCCCATTATGACATTCTTTACAATGCCCATTATGACGTTCTTTACAATGCGCATTATGACATTCTTTATAATGCCCATTATGACGTTCTTTACAATGCGCATTATGACGTTCTTTACAATGCCCATTATGACGTTCTTTACAATGCCCATTATGACGTTCTTTACAATGCCCATTATGACGTTCTTTACAATGCCCATTA
>JARDVA010227809.1:0-10083 GCA_030265315.1 Mopalia swanii | reverse complement strand
GATTTCATTTCCGAGATATCATGGTATAGAAAAAAAGTTGAAAAAGGGGCATAACTCCATAAATTATTTCACGAGCATGCCCAATTTCAATAGGCTTACCACAATTCACTAGATACTCGACATATCCATATTTGGTGTCCCTACGTAATTTTGTTTTGGAGTTATCGTGTTAACAAGGGAGACATACGGACGTACATGATGACGACAATACTCCTAGGCCAAAATTGGCAGAGGGATAAAAATCAATAATATACACTGCAAATTCAACCAATAAAACCAATACTGTGGCAAATAGACAAATTAAGAATGTTTGAATTGAAGCTATGTTTAAGTAATAATATCAAAGAAAGTTATAGCAGAAGTCCCTTAACTAAAAGTGTGCAAGGCCCTTTATCAGAAGCATGTACAGTATTCTGTCTAAAGTCGGCCTATTCAACTGCTCAAAACCATCATGAGTGGTGATTTCAGAATTGAATCGAACAAATGCTCACTCATCTGATCTGCCCTACTTTGCAAAAAGATGTGGCGCATGGAATAATGGGAGTTTGCTGAAAACGTGGAAACTATTTTATTATGTATGTTCGAAGTGTTTGTATAAAAAAAATTACAATAATACATAATCTGTACTAAATACATAAAATGAATTTCCCAGAATCCAAGAGTGAAGAATCAGACACTAGTGACTGATAGTTACCGATGTTTGCACTGGCTTTGCAGTTCACCTAAGCCCATTTGGGCCTTTCTCATTAGACAACAATTCCTCCAATCCACTGGCAGGACCGTGACTCATTAGAAATATACCACACAGTGCACAGGTATGTTAGCCCACTCACCTGAAGTGACCCCATAAGTAACATCTCCCCGGTCCACCTTGCCTCTCAGATCCATCAGCTTACCATTGACCATCATACCCCTAATACACCCAACATACCCATCACTGTTATCCACAGAGGCTCCTGAAAAAATCAATTCCACAATATCATTCCATTTTACCCGTATATTACTGAAAAGAAAAATTTGAAAATAGAATCTTTAATTGCAGGCAAACATAACTTTGCTAGGAACCAACCCTGGCCGTCAGCCAGAGGGCCATTAAGAGTTCGAAGTGATCCTTGTACTGACCTACAATAAGAGCACTGTTCAGATCTAGAGTTCTGTATCCCTGTTCCTCTGCCTCATTTCGAACCACAGCTCTCTGAGTGTCTACCCGGAGCCAGGCCTGTTTCCTATTCCTCTCTATGTGAGCAGTGTGCCACTGATTATCATTGAGTCCAGAAGGTGCCCTGTACTCCAGGTTATAAGCCCCACTACCGGCATTGTAAGAAAACTGTATCGTGTCTCCGTCTACAAATAAACAAATCAACATTTCAAGTAACATGTATCTCTCTACACAGCTACACATGTATATCTGCACCAAACACCTTTAGCGAGTCCATCAAATGTGGTGCATGGACACTCTGATGAAGCAATTTCAACCACAGCAATGATCATCCTAACTTTGTATAATCAATTCAGTTTGATTCATACAAATTTTTTTATTTAAATCAGCCTAGAACTTATATCAAGGTAAACAGACTATATTTTGATTCGCTAGTCTTCCTATAGGTAGTCATTGGATTATTACTCTAAAAAAAAATATTTTTAGTGCCCGAAATGGGTGACTTTAGCTAGTAAATGTTGTTATTTATACTTTTTGGAGACATGACTTACTGTAAATTCGGACTTGAATGTAATCTTCCAGACCAGAATTGTGTAGAATAACACCATCTCTCTGAGTGGTTTTAAACTGAAACCAAATATCACCGGAACTTTTGGCATCAAAGGTGGGAAGCTCCACAGTAGCATCTCTCTTACGGAAAGTTATGACATTGTCAAACATATCTGAAACAGAATATTGAAGCATTATTTCCATTGCTTGACATTATTTGCACTGTTATTTTTAATGACAATTCTGAAAAAATATAATATACTTACTATCTCCTTCACATATGAGTCTGTCCAGATTATGCCATCCCATTTGGTAGTCTGTCACTGTTCCTGTGTCTCCAAAGTACATTTCCAAAACAGGTAGATGCTCCTTATGACGGAGATAGCCATTATCTGATAGTCTTAATGGTTGCTGGGAGTCACAATGACAGACGTTATCCTGTCGTCCAGAAACCATCTCTTGGCAGCCCGTGTCTGTTAATCCACATGAACAGCGATGGGAGCCTGGAGACGCACCACCCCAGTAATACTGAGGCTGGTAGGAACGCCCCACCCACCAGGCATATGTCTGCCATTCCGGTCCATCAGGATTCGTTTCTGAGGGGAAAATAATAAGTGTAAGAACATTGTTATTATCAGGTCACTAGTATATCTAACCCTGGATTAGATGACACACTGCTGAAGGTCTATTTTAATAATAGATTAATGTTTTAATCTGTATTTTGAGCAACTGTTTCCAAAAGTGTTGAGCGTAGTCTTGCTTTCTCTAAATAACCAGGGGTTAAAATTTTAAAAATATTTGTAAAAGATATTTGTAGATTTTTGAAATGCAGGCCTTTTATAGTCACGATAAATTCTGGGAAATGTAACAGGACAATCTTGATTTTGTACCAGGCATGATCACTGAAGTCAGGCCTGTGCTGTTAGGGAGAATGGACAGAATGGGGCCTCCCCATGGTTATGCAAACTTAATTTAGGTTTCCCAAATTGTTTGCAGTGATCATTTAAATTTGCATTTTGTCACTGGAAATGCAAGATCAGGTTATCTCACAGAATTTTAGAGGACTGATTTTAAGGTTATGCTGGAAAAGATAACAGCCCAGAGTTGCGAAATGATATAAATTTCTAATCTTGTTAGCACAACAACACAGAACACCTCATCTCTTATAAAAAATCTTAAGAAGAATGTCTGTTGGTTTGAAGGGGGTTTTATGCTCAAGATAACCATTTGTGAGATACGTAAGACAAGCACAGGGAATAATAGAGGGTGCACATTGACAGTGCCTGGTTCCATGACAGATCACCATTGTTATTCCTTTATAGGTTTGAGAGCATCCGGAAATCAGCAAGCTTTTACGACCACCTGTGCACCCATGTATTTAACTGTTGGCCATAATGTTTAAATGTTTGAAATATGTAATGGTAACTTACCAACTGGTTTAGCAAGAAGCCTGGAGTTATTACAGTCATATCTGATGAACTGCCGACATGCAACAGATCTTTCAATCACACTTTCTAAAGCTTCAAACTCTGCGTCATAAGTGACTTTTCTTGAGTAACATCCTGGTAACTGACAGCCATCTACTTTGATTAGACTCATACTGTCGTGAGCAACATATGTCTCGGAAGATTCCAATGAATCACCTATAAACAGACGACAAAATATAAAACATATCTAAAACAGGTCACATGATTGAATTGTTTGATTGGGATTTAATGTCATACTCAAGGGTATTTCACTTTAGATGATGACAGCTTGTCCACTTCACATTGTTCCTTGCCTTATTATGGTGGAAAACTGTAATAAGGCAATAAGGATAAGGAAAACATTAAAAAGAAAATAAAAATATTTAAAAAGCAGAAGCAGATAGCATTTATACTTTATTGTAGAGAAGTAAAACTTTGCCTACAATAGGTTTGGTGTCCAAGAAAAATTTGTTTCATTTTCGGAAATTAGATGATCACAATAATTCTGTAATAATAGGTCTTTTTAATCCAGATTGTCCTTCCTTCTTCCACAAACATATTTGTACATAAATACAAGGAAAAACATGAATATACTTGTACCAAATTTTCTTTACTTTTACTATCAAAGTTGTTGGGGTATATTGAAAAAAACAATGTTCCTGTGGTCGACAATGGCAGGAGGAAAAAGCTACAAACAGAACAGACTGTACGCATATATAATTGTCTTCATTCATTTTTAAAAACAAATATAAACTCGTCTACTTACCAATGTCACAGCCTACAGGGAATGGTTCAAGAGGACCAGAGCCGTCCACATCAATAATAGTGGCTTCTTCATCTTTACTTCGAGAGTACATCTTAAAATGCATACAGGACAAGTAATTGCCAGCTGTTGGGGAAAATATAACATTAATAATAATTTAATACAGTATTGATTCATTAGTACATGCTCAAGAGTATTTCATTTTTATAAAGATGATGTGTGATCAAAATAGTATAAACCACACTTTATATACATGGATCATAAAATTGCTGTGTTTCCTCTTAAAAAGGTGATCGGAGGTATCCTAACACTGTCTAACTTTGAAGTGAACATACAACAGCAATTAACACATAACAAAAGCTTAATTTTATTTATTTTCAGAAAGTTTATGATTTTACCTTAAAAACATTTCATATGGAGTTTATCTATGTGATAGACATGATAGGTAAATAGGAAGAGGAGAGCGGGGGTGGGGATTTAGAATGAGCTTTTGTGAATACTTTATTTCTGTTGCTTCTTTATATTTAAGTTATAACTGATATCTTCAAAGGAACTAAATACAAAGCAATTTGTGTAAATTGAAATAACCTGTAACTTACAGATATGACATACAGCCCCAGTGTAGCCAGTGCCATCACACACGCAATAGAAAGACTTCCAATCCTGATCACAAATCCCTCCATGCTCACATGGGTTTGGTGTACATCTGAAATAACATTCACCAGGGTTTTATTAGTGCAAAAACTATCAATTTGAGAAAAGGTTTGATGATACCTATAATGGTTATGGTTTATATTTTTTTTTGAAGAAAATCAACATAAAACATTGTTTTAAATCACTATCGGTATATTTACTTAAATTTTTATTAAATCTAAGTCAGTTTATAATGGCCAACTTGATCTGAACAGTATAAGACACAACATGACTGATGAGATGAAAAGAGGTCGAATGTACCAGGGCATACATGGACAAATACAGTCACACCCCTAAAAAGTTCTTCAATTAATTGTGTTAGTATTGCACTGACTGATCTTACCGATCTCTAATAGCACAGGTGCCAACAACAACATTCTTCTTCTGGTCTGGTGTGAGAGTGGGCAGGTCCAGTTGTTTATTCCCTACAGCTACATTCCTCATACAGCCCAGAAAACTGTTCTCTGTGTCAAACCCACCTGTAGCAGCATAAGAAAATAGGTCATTCACATTATAATAATGCTAACATTGGCTTAAGGTATAAAAAGGATATCTTTTTAAAGTTGTATAATTAATCCTTAAAGTGATCTGGGTATTATTCTTAGACATGGTTTGTCTTAACTTCATACTAGTGCATATTTTGTGTTTTGTCTTAACTTCATACTAGTGAATACTTTGTGTTTTGTCTTAACTTCATATTAGTGAATACTTTATGTTTTGTCTTAACTTCATACTAGTGAATACTTTGTGTTTTGTCTGAACTTCATACTAGTAAATACTTTGTGTTTTGTCTTAACTTCATACTAGTGAATACTTTGTGTTTTCAAGGACTGAATAATAAAAATGTTTACTTACCAATCCAGTATAAATCACCCATCGCAAGATTTAAAGCTCTTGTTGATATTTTAGAGTTTTGATCAACTGTACAGTTCACCTGTTTTGTATCCACATTCAAAAAGAATTCGTGCCATAAACCGTCATTGAAACGATTACTTGGACTTTCAATGTCATCTGAAATAGAGAACAGCAATTTAAAAATTAACACTCCTCTAGGTTTCAATAACATTTCCTGCCCATGGCAATTTATCATTGGGATTTCAATTTGTTAAACTAATATATATCACAAAAACATTCTGTTAACATAAATTTCCATTTCTATATAAATTATGGTTCTATGTAAATTATTTCTAATACACCTCATAGTATATTTCAACAGAGAAATGCTTTTTTCAATTAAAATAAACATTTTATATCCACAATTGGGAGTAAAAATGTAAAAAAAAAAAAAAAAATTACTGTGCATTTTCATATTGCAATAATTAATTTGCTCGATAAATGTTGGAACAGGTAGACACCCATTATAGTTAGTGTATGCAGCGTTGTACTTTTTTTAAACACATGAATCTATATAGAATATTATTCTTGATTATTTTGTCTTGTTTTTTGTCTTGCATATAATTGAATAAAAAAATACTTACTGTTTCTGACGACATCTTCAATGATTTGATCTCCCACAACTATTTTATACCAGACATGTCCATCTCTATTTATCTTAGCCTGAAATCAAATTGATCAAATGATAAGCTGAAATTCTCCACTGTATGCAAACTTGCCCTATGTGTGATAAGTTAAGGTGGTAGGTTGATGTGCGTTGTGTTTTATTTAAATACAGTAAAATCGGAAGAAGATGATAACATCTTACAAAAAGACTGAAGTCAATTTTGTTAAAAACTTGTTATCTCCTTAGAAGTTTGAAATAAAGGAATCTTTGTGTGTTTGATTTTGGTATTTTTTTTATACTTATGGTCATTTCACTCATACCCCGATGGGTAAAGGAAACACCTTGATGCCACTCTCAACAAACAAAGACAGGACAATCACGAGAGACAATACAAAGACGTCACATTGCCTTCCTATTACTTCAGAGCTAGAGCACCAGCTCCCAACCTCCTGCAAAACAACTGAGATAAGTAAACAAAAAGAGAAGCCTTACTGTGATGTCCCCAGAGCCATCCAGAAGATGATAGACAAGGAGACCATCGGTGTTGTGTGTTCGGAACTCAAATCTAGCACGGAATTCACTTTTATCAGCACCCGCTGAGTTTATGCTAGAGTCATACATGTTAAAGGTGACGGGAATAGTTTGAGAAAGCTGAAACGCAACCACAAGATATTGTCAGTTATCTTAGACATCCACTTTACTGTGGGATAAGCCCCTTGTGACTTGATGATTAGCAAAGTGAAAAGAATATAGGAGATTTAACAATAATGACATTCATAATTGTGTCTAGATCAATGTGTTGGTGCACAGTGACATTTCAAATAAACTTGAACTAAACAGTCAGTGCATGGAATATTTCAAGAGGGGAAAACCCTTAGCACCGTATCAGGAGGAAATCTGATGAAATGGGTCTCGTCATCCAAATTTTCCCCATCCATCCTATAAAAGTTTGTTTGTTTGACTGTGGCTTAACGCCATACTTAAGGTTATCTTACTCACATGACGGTGTGCCCGGCCCAATGGGTGGAGGAAACCAATCTCAGCACCACTGGCAAAAAACTAAGACTGGACAAATCCAGGACGTAATACAAACATATCACAATGGGGATCGCCAGTGGCTCAACAGGTAGAGCCATCTATGTCATTGATTAACAATAGCTTTCTATTGAATACTCATACGATGCTATTGTTAGTCAATGAGATGGATTGCACTTCCTGTTATATGGGTTACATAGTTATCTCCCTTTTTTTGGACTGGCGATCCCCATTAGATGCACTATATGTTGCCCTTCAGCTCTGAAAGCACCAGGGCAACAAAATACTCCCTCCCAGCCCTCTGCATATACCCATGGAAGGCCACTGCATAGTAACTACAACACATGTATGAATGTTACCTCATCCAATTGAATGAATCTGCATGTTTTAATAAAGGTGAGAATTTTACCAGAATGAATCAGTATGTTTAAATAAAGGTGAGAATCGTACCCGACAGTCATAAGAGACAGGCCCTACAGTCTGGTAACGACTAAGCTGGTTTCTGGCTCCTTGTATGATCTTAATATCATCAAACACCACGTTTTCTATACATCCATGAAAGTTGTGTCGAGTTGTCAGACCAGGCATGTTAAAGGTAGGCACACCACCCAGATAAATCTGAAACAACGCAATATGAGGTTTTCAAGTGCTGAAATAGCTAATTTACTTAACAAGTTGTATAGTATTTATAAGCAACATAAGTAAGAAAAACATAAAACAATTGGCATCAAATATTTCTTTTTTATTAAACCTAAAATAAATTATCTACCGTATATTTATAAATTGAAAAATTAATAAACATTTTTAAATGAACCTATCATTTTAATCAGATAAACCTATATTTTTATCCTTTTCCACATAAATTTACTAGTGGACATAAACTGAAGTTGGAGTTACCTTTTTATCTAAGTTTAAACGGTAAAATTCCCCGTTGCTTTCCATTCTAGTTTCCAGTCTGTCTACAACTAAGAGGATGGCCTGTCGATCTCTGGTGATAATGACATCATGCCACTGAAAGTCATCCAGTAAACTCCCCCCTACAATAGAGGTTTCTCCTGGAGAGTTTTCAATGGATCCTGTCACAGAAAACACAGATATTAGCAGGGAAAATATTGTGACAGGCATTATAAACTACAAGCTACCTTTAAACTAAAGCAAACTTAAATGTATTAGTTGAAACCATGATTTTAATATATTATTTAAAACATTTTTTTTCTGTGTTGAAAATATCCATCATTTGCTCTGTAGTTTGAGAAGATTTGGGACAATTCAATGCCAAAGAAATCCGATTGTTTCTTGATTTCCTTCCATTTTTATTAGACATAAAGCATGAAAAGTAAAGTTTACCTAGATTAATGTGGAACCAAAGGTACCCTCTCTTCAGTTCTAGGGCAAAATGATCACCCTGGTTACCATCAGCGTAGAAGATAACTCCGTTTGGCCTATCGGTTCGGAATCGAAGTTTTAAGGAGTCCTGTATAGTTTGAATAGTGTAACCATCTTGGTTTCCTGCACTGCTACCTTGACTCAAATCTAACACAATGTGACTATCACCAAACGTGGCCGGATCAGCGTCTGGAGAAAAACAACAAGATAATTAAATTAACTTTCAGAGTGACTTGTTTGCAAATTTTGAGACTATAACAAATGATTAACCCCATTAGATCTCTTGGCATACATTGTTTAATTAACCATCTGCATCAACCCAATTTGTTGTGTTCTACTTGATCCATTTGCAGGGGAGGGGCCGGGGTCTTTTATATTACCTGTGGATTCTGGACTTCAAATTTTGCTTTAAAAATTTAATAAAATTTATTGTAGAAATGGATTTCTGGTTGACACCACCATAGTTCAAAACATATCTGCTTTACAAGCACTGGATTTGAAGGACGTTAAATTATCGGAAATATCCTTTTGGTGGCCATATTTTGTAGCATCATTGACCGTGTTGCCATAGCTGTGCTAGCCTAGGGAAGTTATTTGGGATGCATACATAAATTGTTAGAGACAAACCTATTTTCTAATTGTTGAGGACAATAAAATTGGACAGAGTGTGGCTTGATGGACAATACATTCGTTATATACATTTTTATCAGGGTATACAGTCTGCAAGCTCATAAGCCTCTGTGGGCTCCTGGTATACAAGCTTGCAGGACGGTCACAAAAATCTGTTCACTCTTTGAAAAACGTCAATTACTAATAGCATGCAACTTATTTTTATTGCAAATAACATTTTGCATGCTGGATGTATTACCTGAAAGGGAGTGATTGTTGAAACAAGAAACGGTGTTCAAGGGTTTGTCGGCTGGGTGTCTCAGCATTTTATCTTACCCTTTAAAAAACATCCAGAGAACAGGGTTACAACACCAAATAAAGTAAAATCTCACCAAATTGACATCCATAGAGTTCAAGACGTAGCGAAATCCTGGTATTCCATCTTTGAGGATTAAACCGAATGTACCTGGCCACGACCGGATATCTTAAAGTATTCTTTTTCTTGGCAAAACCATCACTGTTTCCAGTGAAAATCTACAACGGTAAATTAAAAATAAAGGAATTCAGATAACACCTCCAATCTATTAAATCTATTAATTGGTTCACTCAGTAGTTTATGCCATATTGCATGTTATTTTTCTTACAAAGTTGATGATGTATAAGTATTACAGATGCAGAAATCTTGAGGGTGTTAACCATGGCTGTGGAACTTTTTTTTTGCATACTGAAATCTGATACCAATAAATGAGTTGCATTGGTGTTCAGATCTTTGGTACAGAATAACTCTGTTTATCAAGCCAGTGACATGAGCAAATTTAATTTTGGTATAATGATAATCTGTTTGTTTGTTTGTTTGTTTGATTGGTGTTTAAAGTCGTACTCAAGGGTATTTCACTTATATGACGACGGAGACAAAAATAAA
>JARDVA010227698.1:0-10084 GCA_030265315.1 Mopalia swanii | reverse complement strand
GCGTATAGACATTGTACCTGGGGCAATATATCGGACGCTGGCGTAAAGACGTTATAGCTAGCTGCCGTACCGGACAACCGAACGTTGAGACATTAAAATCCGAAATAGAAGTATAGACCGTGAAATTTGGCTCCTCCAATCGGACTAGTTTAGGTATACATTAGTTTGTTTGATTAGGGTTTTACGCCATACATATATGTATGTATCTTTATTTACATTAACCATATATAAATTTGCCAGAACCAAATTTTAAGCATGTGGGCGATATCTAGATTTTCAGTGTGACTGTGTCGGCTAGTGATTTCAGTGGGGGAAGATTCGCGGGCTTTACGTGGATAAAAATTCGTGATCATTCTACCGCGAGCCTCTGCAGCTCAGTTGGTGAGAGGGCATGCCCTGTCAGCCAGACAGGTGCCAGAGTTCAAATCCCGGCGGAGGCAAGCAAAATTGCATTTCGCTCCGTTAAAAATATATCTTAGAATCCCCCGCTTTGCTAGTCTCCTTACACCAGAAAATAACAAGAGATGAGTGTGACGCACTTAATCCCATCGGCAGTACCCTAACTAGTTAAGGCTAAAACAGTCATATCCACTGGAACTCCGCTGGAAATAGTTAAATCTTATCCAACCATACATTTGATTGAAACGACCCCACTTTAAATAGGAATGTAGTTTAGTGTAAGACCAATGCGTTTATAAAATATTAACAACTTGTGTTAAGTTATATATGTTTTTTCTTACTGTGTTCCTGGCCTGCAATATACTACTACGTATCATTATGTACAGACAGACGGAAAATCTGATTGGAACGACCCCATTTTAAATAGGAATGTAGTTTAGTGTAAGACCAATGCGTTTCCAAAATATTAAAAACCTGTGTTAAGTGGTATGGTTTTTACTGTGTTCATGTGGTCTGCAATATACTATTATGTATCATTGTGTTGCCATGGAAACCAGAAATGTGATTGGAATGACCCCAGTTTAAATAGGAATGTAGTATAGTACAAGACCAATGTGTTTCCAAATTAGAAAACCCGGTGTTAAGTGGTATTCTTTTTATCTTGTCCACACCCTCGATCAGGCGGGCAGACAGACAGACAGACGGAAAATTTGATTGGAATGACCCCATTTTAAATAAGAATATAGTTTAGTGCAAGACCAATGTGTTTTCAAATATTTGAAAACCCTGAGGTATGGTTTTAAACGTGTTCACGTCGTCTGGTGTACTATTATTATGCTATTATTATGTATCATTATGTTGCCATGGAAACTATAACTTTGATTGGAACCCTGCGTTAAGCCGTAAAGCGATATGGTTTTAAATGTGTTCACGTCGTCTAATATACTATTATCATTATTATGTATCATTATGTTGCCATAGAAACCAGCCATTTGATTGGAATGGGCCGATTTTAAATAGGAATGTAGTTTAGTGCAAGACCAGTGTGTTTCCAAAGTTTTAAAAACCTATGTTAAGTGGTTTTGTTTATATCTTGTTCACGCCCTCTATCTGGACGGACGGACGGACATGGGGATGTCGTGACGACATTATCCATACGGCATAAAACGCAGATAGGAAAAAAAATTTGTTCTTAAAATATCTATACTTGTCTCTCACAAAGATAGTATGGTCCTACAAGAGAAACTAACATCTTAATTATGTACTGGTTATCGCGGAACTACACACCTTGCAACGTTTATTCTCCTTATAGAGAACATAAATATTGGTTAATTACTATTTCTTTGAAATACCAGTTTTCAGGTATATCTTGTTTGCTATATCACATATTTTTCGTACCGATTAACTCGTAATTAGAACCCGCGGCTACCATTCAGTGTCGACCATCAGGTATATGAGTAAGTCACACGATGTGGCTCTGGCAATCGCGGGGGTGGCTTTTGCGTAATTTCCTCTCGGTTTTCCAACGTAATTAGGCAAGGAACAGTGTGAAGTGGAGAATCCGTCGTCGTATAAGTGAAATACAATGGAGTACGACGTTAAACCCCAAACAAACTGGAGATTGAGATATACATGTATTTATGAATTTGTCTCGGAGGGATTATCATCCGTTTTTACTAATCGACATCCCTGTGCCTGTGCGGTTAAGGTTAAGAAATATATAACTTTAAAAAAAAAATTAAATAACATGTAATGCATGGATATCATGTATACAAGCGTCTGTGTTGATAAAGTGTGTGCTGTATACTAAAGCACATAGACATATATCTACACTCAAATTGCATATCTTTATCTGTATTTACACAGTGATTAATAAAACAGATCAGAGGGTTTATGACACCTCGTGCGAAGCCAGCTTAACTAACCCGTTAGAGAAGCCAGATTTTTGCATTTCTTTGAACAGCTAACGTTGTCTAGTAAGACGTCGGGCACATTTTCACAATCTTGATAGATGACTGTGAATTTCATGGTCGTGATATTATTGCCTCTTACGTAGGATAAAGTCTGAGATATCGAGAGGAGCGTGCGAATTTAGAATGACCTGTTTTAACAGCAAGACAGACAAGCTTGACCCCCCGATCGCGCCGCGGGCGAATAAAACACATATCGGCCCGCAAAAGAGAGGTGACAGAGCGAATCAATGGCGGCTTTTGAGTCTGATATGTGTACTTGCCCTCTTTGCTCCCCTTTGCGTCGCCCCAGCAATCCAATTTCAGCTGAACTATTTGGACAAATTGACGCCGCATTATCTGAACAGCTCAAAGGGTGACAAGAAAAAAAAACTCTCGTCAAAAGGTTTACAGATTAAAACGCGTAACGCTGCATTCTTGTTTTCTTTGCATTAGTATAATTGTGCAGCACCCAAGCAGAATGCTGCCCTTGGAGATTTACACTGTTTCTATATGTCAGTGTAGCATATAGCTTTCTGTCAGAACTCCATCGATTTTACGATTAACCAGAATAACTAAAGACAATTTGAATACATTGCATAATGAAAAATGGTGTGATAAAATAACATTGAAAACAACAGGAATAGCATTATAAAGATACCAAGAAAAAGAATAGGACAGGACCAAATGTAGAAAACTTTAATAATTTTTCCAACTAAGTTTTACATGCAGATATGTATGTCAATATTGATAATTAACAACAAAAGAAACACAAAAGTAGAGCTGCCGTGATTCCGTATAGGGGAGGGAACTCTCATGAAATTCAACTGCTTTGTTGCAGAGTTAATCCCCTTTTCAATTTAGTTCTAGCTGATACTATGATCTAGTATCCTTTTACTTGAAAAAAGTCAATGGTGAAGAGTGATTCAGAGACAAGAACAGACAGTACGATAAGGGGGAAACGTTTCCTAACTTGTATTGAAAAAGTTAAGTCTAGTTTGTTCCCCCAAAGAAAATCGCGTATTAAACTTTATGTAAGATTCTAACGGCGATCTTGTTTGCTCCCTCAACGAAAAGAGACCAACATCACATATATAAGGGCTTGTGATTTAATCTCAAATCATAAACTATTTATACATGCCTACCTGTATGCATTTTCATTGATTCATTACGCTAGTCGAAAGTAATTATACCAGCTGTATATAACGTCATACATGTAATGGATACTCAAGATGACAGGATCACGACATTTGGTACTGGAGCAGAAACACTATTGAGGTGGGATCAATCAAATGTTGGAAACTCGGGTATATAAGCCCACTCGAAAGCTTGTCATCTTCACAGAAAAAATTCAAAAAAAATGGAAATGCATTCTCACAGATTTCTTCTGCACAACTTTTTTTTTTTTTTTTTTTTTTTTTTTAGCTTTTTGCTTCTGTTTAGGTACGTATTTTTGCCAGTCAAAACTGAAAGAAAAAAGAACGATCTAGTTAATTGATGAAAAACGTCTGCAAAACATAAAATCAAGCTTAAAAAATATATAAGGGCAAGTGTTTATTTGACTGTGTTCAACGTCATATGTTTAACTTTATATTTCCAGCGATCTTATAACCTATGGGAACGGGTCACCCAGAGTTGTCGACTCGTTCATGCAAGTTGTCCCATCTCAGCTATAGCTTCTCTAAAACAGAGAAACAAATCATTCTCAATTTTGTCGAGAGTATTCTTCAAAGACATGTTTTAGTTAGACCAAGTGTCTCAACTGCTTTCAATATTGTCCATTCTGTACTAAACCAAGGTCGCTAGGATTTAAAACGTCGTTTTGGCGATATACTTGTATGGAACCAAAATTGTGACTGTATCATCATGAATAGTTAATTTTAGTGGCATGCTATTGCTTTGATCTATAGCTAGCCTAGTTATACCTTGTCCTCTCGTTTTTGTTTAGAACAGATTTTATGTCTCCGCAGAAGAGGGGACAATATTGAGAGCAGTGGAGACAAATCCAGTATGTGTTGTAGTATGTTCTGTCAAGATCGAAACAGGATCAACTAACAATTTCTTCAGAATGTCAAATAATTACGTTTTGGACAAAGCAATATTTTAATCAAAACACAGAACAGCATGCGTAAAATCAGTAGTTAAGTACATATAATCATTTCCTAAATAAAAAGTTAGTTTTACCAATAAAAAAGTATTCATTTGTTGTTTTTAAGTACACCTATGATTCTTGTAATCACTTGTTAGTGGCAGATGTGGTATATATTAATTGTCGACATTTGTTTGTCATTTTAAAGAAGGAATTCGTAGTCGAATGACTATCTGCCACCAAGCACTTGTAAAAGCCGTGAATCTTATCCAGCCAATGGTTTTATTCCTGGCTTCTCTTTTCTAGAACACCAGCTCGGAATAAAGGGTTTGCGTGGCTGGTGAAGGCAAATCCTAGAGGGAGGCTGCCGAGTCCCGAGGACTAAACTCTCTGACCGAAAACTTTATAGACATATAGTGCAAACTCATGCCGTCAGTAGCATAGAACAGGTTAATCCGAGTGGCCAAGACGTTTTGTTTTTGATAATGCCTGACGGCGAAAAGTTAATTTGTGCGCGTCAGGTGTGCCCGAAACACTGCTTAGTTAGGCCGCTAGGTGCGCTAGAAATTTCAGAAACCTGGGCCTCATGACTTCCTCTCATTGGAAGTCAGTAACTGGAGGATATTTACTCTAGTAGAGGTCCTCTGTTCATCATTAATATCTGCTTTGCCCATATCAATTTATTAGATAGTATTTCAGTGTACTGTTTGAGTATAGAAACGCCAATATAATCGTTATCTTATTGACTTATATTAAAACAATTGTTGGAAGCTAAATTAATTCAGGGTTTAACTAGTTATATCGGCCTTCGTTTGGGACTATTTTTAAGCGCCAGGTTTATATTAACATCAGTATTTTGGAGATAGTAAAAGTCAGAAATCCCTTATGTGTATTGCTGGGATATGCCCAGAGCCCGACAAAAAATATACAACGCTTTTCACAGACATATAACAGTTCCACAAACGTTTTATCTATTTCTTATGTCTCCATGATATAAGCGAGTGATTTCAAGGCCCATTCACTTATGGCGAAAAATAAACGAGCGCTACCGTTTTTACACATTCTACCAGTCGCTGAGGCTCTCTTTCGAGCAGTACCGATTTCGATATATACCAACTCGAGCGACCATCAAGGGGAGAGTACTCCTTAAAACTTAGTGTTTTCAATGAGTTATCTCCCTGGGTATGTTATTGAGTTAATGAGTGAAGGAAAGCAGCAAAGAGCAACATGCATGGACAATCACCAGCAACAACAGACATATCTCACAAGACAGAACAGCTTCCAATTGCCCCTGAGGCTTCTGGCTAAGGGAAGGTTGCTTGAAAAGTGGCAGTGGTGTCTTTACATAGCACTGGAGGAAAAGAGCTTTCCAACATTATGGAAAAGCTTCACATCTTCGTTGTGCTAGTGTTAATTATTGTTGGAATACACCGCCGCCACATAAGTGAAATACCCTTAAACAAGGCGTAAAACACTAATCAATCAATCAGAGTCCAGTACACCAGGGCAACAGGAAGCTTTCCTCGCCACCTGCTGCCCTGTTGGAATAGCCCTTAGTCAGAAGACATGGTGTTTAAAGATATTTCCCTTTGACAGGAATGTACTCCCAGTCAATAGCCACACAAAAACAACCATGTACTGTCAAGTAGTCTACGGTGTTGGAGAAAACATGATCCTCCATTGCTAACACAGTAAGTCTGTGGTGAACATACTAGCCATAGCCTTAGGTTCCCAGATATAGAAAACCACGAAAGTAATTAATACCCCAAAACTGAACAGTTCAGTAATCAAATAGTCATCTTTTAATACATTCAAATTCATATTTACAAACTAGCATGTAATTTGTACATTATACATTTGAACAATATATATACATATATTGGAGCACCCGGCTCAATGATGAAAGATTTCAGAATGAAGACATCATGGAAACATAATAAAAGAAAACGCAATAGCCTCTTAGCATAATGACACAATGTGAACGAGAACACACCAAAAACTGTGCATATCAACCATACAATTAAAAGACACAGTAAATGAATAAGCAGAAATTTTTAGTTATTTTCTGAAAAAGTTCAAGTGACAGGCTATGACAGAAACAGTTCTAGAGCGTATTGCACAAAAAAGAAACAAGTACAGAAAACTATACAGACACATGTTTATCACCAGGCTTTTTAAGCAAATGACTAAATTCAGTAAAAATGTAACATGAAACAAGAAAATTACACTGTAAATTGAAGCATTTTCAAACAAATAAAAAGATGGAAGTGTAAAGCAAATAACCGTGCAGACATGAGCTACTTTTGCAAGTTTAAACGCTCTATTGATAGCTCTTCTGTTTGCATATCAACTAATATCATCTGAACTGTATCAGATTGATAGGGAATCACCAGTGAACAGTGTGCTCATACTATTTTACTAATATAATGACTAAGTACTTCCAACAGCAACATAAATGTAATGTGAAGTGGGAGCTGTATATAAATGTACTGGCTGTTGTGCCACAAAGTGATCTTAGGCTAAGCAGATCTTAATTACCATGACAACACCTTTAGAACTGGTTTCCATGACAATTAAGAGGGGCTTAGTCTACGATGGATTTGTGGATCTGGCCCAAGACCCTACAAAGCCAACAGGATAAATCTAGATCCTAAAGGTACTGCCATTGGCCAGAGGGGAGAATAACATCGCGGAAAAACAAAAAAATTTATTCAGTGTTACAGGTCTCAACTTCAATTCAAGGATTGTATTCAAAATTGCATTATTATTTATATCATCGGTATTTTACAACAACATTGTCATAGAATTAAACGGTCATGTTGAAATAGAGGCCTCTTAATAATTATAACTAATTAACAAATGGAGAAAAAATGTTTGATTAATACTGTTGCATTTATTCAGCTTCTACCTGTATTGATTTATGCTTGGAGATAAATCAGAAAAAATAAGGACAAATTCAAATCTGCAATAAGTGATGATGGTGTGGAGGTCTAGATGGCTGTGATCTATGCAATTTAATGGCATATCTAGTCCTTGGTTATCTTGGAATGCGGTTTCCATCACAGAAGCTTGCGAATATATTAATTTATTTATCAAGAACAAGCAAAAATATTTCAAAAATATTCAAAAATGTATATTTCTTTATTGGATTAGTTTTGTATGCTACACAAAATATGTTTGTGAAAGGACTGCTCAAGCAGGTTGAAAATTATTTTGAGAAGAAAAAAAAACAATCAAATATGTCTGGCAGTAAGTTAAAGAAGCGAAGTTGCTGTTGTCATTTTCAAAATGGACTGTTAAATCATTCAAAATCATTTTTTTTCAAATAATCTTAATCACTGTAAATGATCCGATAATTGTAATAAATTCGTCGCGGAATTTTAAAAGACAAAATGTGAAATTTGCAATACAAGACCGTTTACATAACTAAAGTTCAAGTTGACTTGTACCTCAAGGAGCATTCGATCAAACAGAACTTCCAGTCAGGGCTATCAAAAAACATGCAGGTCGTTCGGTTTGAGTTTTACACCTTGTTTCAGGTCATTCAATCATATAAAGACAGAAGACCTTAAGCAAAACAGACATCCGAACAGATGGACAGGAAGCTGCCTCTGACCACCCCCTCATCCAGAATGTAATGTAAGGAGCAGATATAATCTGATTACCGATTCTTCCATGTAAGAGTGCCCAAAAACAGATCTTGGAGGCACTGCAGGGATATTTTGAAAAGGGATGACTGTTTTCGGACACATTAAGTAATTAATACATATAAGCCAAACATCTGGGCCACTTGCTCTAAAGTCGAGTAGTCGCCAACATTAAATCAAATCCCCAATCAGACACAACTTAAGCCAATGTGCTAAATTTGAATCCCATTCCAATAAAATTTTGTATAAACCTAATCTCAAATAGTGTATTAAAAATTGCATTAAACATGCCTGATCTGCCTACCCTGAAAAAAAAGTTTACAGGCAAAAAAACTTGCACAATTTTTTTACTATTATATGTATTATTTGTTTTCTTTTACAAATTAAATTTTGAAGTAGTTTCGGACTTAAAAGTGTATTTTACGATTGTATAAAATAACAGGACACCATGTTGATACATGGTATATTGACAGCTTTTTGGGGGGATTCAAAATTGCACATTTCAATATCTTCTTTTCTGTAGTGTTCCCCTGTTTGGCATATTTGTGAATTCAACATTAATTACATGTACAAAATACTCCAAATTATACAAGATAGGCAGCTCAGTGTCATCTTATAGCAGATTAAATTTAATTTTATAGCTTTGACCAACTGGCCTCCGATACATCTATAGCTTAAACGTCTTCTTGCTTAGCAGATATACAACCATCTTCGCTAACCAAGATTTTTATTTCGGGCTACTCTGCATTAGCAGATCAATCGCATATAACCAAACACTACTGTCAAGCGATTGATTGGTTGCATGGGAACTTCTATGCAACCAATCAGATGTAGTGTTACAAGAGGACTCTGCTAGTAAAAATGAGAGAGATCATCAATGATGAAAGTGGGTATTAAAACTTGCATATAAACATTCAACATATATTATCAGCGTTTTAACCCAAAACTTGGGGCATTTTGTCCCCCAAGGCCCATAGCTTTAATTCTATTCATATGTGATCAATCCACTAAAGGTTGTAATGCAGGGTAGCTTGGAATAAAACTCTTGGCTAGAGAAGACGATATTCAATCCAAACTCATAAAATCAGACAGGAACCATGTCCTCATATGGCTCCAGAGATCCATCATGCTCTGGTCATACATAGATATCATGTGACCAGATTAACAGCCTCACTTTGGCAATTATATTTATAGACCTATTACATCAATGATGTACGAGGGTAGTCTTGTCAGTAAATCTAACATTTAAAGTTTAGATACAAACTACAAAAATATTGATCAAAATGTATAGAATTAAATAAATATACGGGTACATCAAAAGTATGAAAATTAATTTGATTTGTTTTCTTCGGCATCCAATATTAAGAGACTAGTGTAACTGGAATTAATTTATCAATCATTTATTTATTGACATTGAGCAATATTCATTTGCTCCCTTTAATTGAGATGAATAAACAATGTTGTGTTAACAGATTGGTATATAACAGCCTGCTCAATGGATGCACCAAAGAGGACGATGTACCGCAAATAGTTTGGGGGAACCAGACTAACTAAAATGTGAAGTGATTTTGTGGGCTTTAAGTTATCTTCATACCGTTACAGGTTGTTTTTTTTTAGCCAAAATTTCATTCCAACTCTTTTTAAGTACGGATTCAGAAGAAATATTAGGTAAAGCTTTTTAACCCGTGATATTCTCATGGTGAGGCTGTGGTAAGGGAATGGATGGGTAAGACCCATTTTCCCAAGCATTTAATTACATTATATTTAATACAATTAATAGGTCAAATTGGTATATAATTTAGAACAGGGCCTTTCATGTCCAGATTCTGGCATAACAAAAACAATTAGTCAACAGTTCTGGGCTTGCCAGCAAAAATAAATACATGTTTTTGCATACATAAGTATTTCAAGAAGCTTCGGCCTATTTTGCGACAAGATACTGTAAATCATTTCGTTTATTTATAACTGTAACCTGTTTAATATTATTGAAAGTATTATAG
>JARDVA010227587.1:0-10084 GCA_030265315.1 Mopalia swanii | reverse complement strand
GGACGGACGGACGGACGGACGGACAACGGAGAGTGATGAGAATAGCCCACAGTCAGAATGACTGTGGGCTAAAAATTTGGTTCATTTTGAGCCCAAGGGGTCCAGCAAGACCTTAAATCATCGAGTGATTGGTGAGAACTTCCCGACACTGATAAGCCATGAAAAACACATAACCTTGATTGTATCTTCTCTGTCCATGTTACAAGCATGACTAAACTGTCATAGAGTTTTCCTCTTGCGATAAGTGCTTCAATAGTTGTACAAATCGGTTTGACATAATTCTTAAAGAAACCAATTTGTGACGCTAATTAACTAAATACTTTAGTAAATCTAAACAAGTGTTTTCATGCATCCACCAGCAATCGAACCCGTTACCTTTGGTTAACAGGGCCAACACTGTTCCAACTGAGCTATATATGGTTTGTTTGCTTGGGGTTAATGTGGTACTTAAGTGTATTTCACTTACATAACGACGGGCTGGGGTACAAAGGATCACAATATATAATGGCCTGGGTTTTCACCCTAACAATGGCTGCCCGCCTTTCGCTACTTGAATTTAAGCCTATAACTAATTTACTAAACGCAGTTAAATTTACCTTAAACCTTTACCTTAAACACCTCGTTAACAATGGTCGGACAGTCCGATCTTTGAACAGGTTAAAAATGGAATTTACTAAACTAATGGTTGTTTCCTTAGCCCATGGGACTGACACACCGTCATATGGGTGAAACCATATTCGCCCTTACACCCAATAAAACATGCTAACATTACTGATGGTTAATGTGGTATCGACACTAAATTCTATTTCACAAAGCTGAATGGTAGCTGTATTGGTGATGATACTCTATTTAGTAGTTGGCTTGATTGTTTTATTTGCGTTTAACGTCGTACTCAAGAGTATTTCACTATTATGATGACGGTCAAATCCCGGAATCTTCAATAGATTTAGCGTTGAGCTTTCCTGGTTTTGGTGATAAGCATAATTCAAGCTTCCTATATGTGCTGTATGCTTTGCTGTGTGCCCAATAATAGTTTACTTATGTTGCAATATGGGATAATTGTGGAAAAGGATCTCCGCCAAATGTTTACCACCAAAAATATGTGTTAACATTTCCGGAAGCAAAACAAAATTAAGGTTGCCACTTTGACTGTTGTCACCGTCCTTAACCGAATTGTACTCAGTCGCCTACTAGCTATTTCCAAAATGTGAATGGATTTTATTTCCGATGCAAAAAGTACGTAACCCCAACCCATAATGTAGACCAACACCATTTACCGGATGCCCCATTATGAAATGCTTTTAAAAATCCGCCTTCTCGTCTTAAGGAGGTCACGACCAGTTGTTGTTTCGGCTCCCGCTGATGAGTTTCACAAAATAGACTTACCTTGCGAAGATGTTGGACATCGTTTGTTTCTTTTATTGTAAACCTTCGACTTTATGTTTTAAATTTATGGTCTGTTAAAGAAAGGAAAACATGCTGCTATTGTTATTTTTTGCCCACACTTTGTCGATACTGATATGGGTTAGTTAAGAGCTATCCCTGTCGCTGAACGTTTTGTTATCTTTTACCTGTGTTCGGATAAATTATCATTTAAATATTTCCAACATTGCACGAAAGCAATCACTCAAATTATGAAAAGAATCAAAAGAACATGCAATTAAGCGTTATATAGAGCCAAAGCGATTTGTGCGATTTGTATCGGATATCAATGTTTAATGCGTTTGAAGAAAAGTCGGCATCGGTCCGTCCCGCGTGCTCATACCATGGCCTATATGAAAATTATATGACAATAATCAAGATATAGAAAATGCCCGTCATTCTGTTCCATACGATTCTTGCATAAAACCTTTCTTTCTTAGAATTCGTTAAAAAGAAATTCAGGATTTTTATAAATTAATTACTGGAGTCATTATTGTAGAAGTTTTCAACATTGACTTTGTGTACGTTATTTTCAGGGGACATAATTCACAAATCTAATTTTCTGGCTTGCTCTTTCCAGAGTAATTTCCCTTTATCTTTTTTTGGTCTCATTTAGAGTTATCTACTTTATAACATACTACGCCGTATACTTTCAAATGCCGCTGTGAAACAATTCCGAATTTGGCTCACCAGAAGCAAAGTGCACATACGCCATTACGAACTTAAAAAAAAAACTTTTTCCAGCTTTTCTCGAAGATCGAATAATCAAACAATCAATTGATATAACTAATTTTCATTGTAGAATGATATCATATATATTGAATATTTTTCTTATAGGTCTTTTTGAAAATGATCTCACGCCTAGTATGATGATTTAAAAAACTATTTGAATAATAATTTCACTTCATCAGTTGTCCTAGTATGTGACAGGAATTACCTTTGATCATGCAAGGCAGACACAGGAGGCTTAACCTTTGTGCAGTGAACAAACTGTACAAATGTAGAACTCTGAAAGCCACTTCAGATCAAGCCCATATAAAATTTATCAGGAAATAATTATGTTCCTCTTTCTTTGCTGCTATGCAATTCAGTGTTATACTTTTGTTTCACACATCCTTTTTAAGCACCGTAAATCCGTGTCTTCGACTTCTGAGTCCAGCCATTTTTTCTGAACTCGTGACCGATTGAACGGGAGAAAAAATTCGTAGTCATCACCATCGAAACTTCACGAATCTACTTGTCGAACAAAATTCTTGAACAACGGCTTCATCGTTTCTTATGACAACGTCCATTCGACTGCGTCTATTATTGTAGTAGTTTTTATCAATTACCTTGTCTACATTATTACAAGGGGACATAATTCACCAATCTAATTGTCTGACTTGTTCTTTCCAGAGTGATTTCCCCTTATTTTAAAGTGATATACCTAATCATACATTAGGTAGTAGTTTCAAACCCAGCTGTGGAGAAGAATACCCAACTTGACAGACCAGAAAAAATAAATACAACAAAAGTCATTTCGAACAAGTCTGTTGCCATTACAAACTTTCCAGTTTTTGGTAGTGGGATCCAACAATTGGTGTATTTATCGAAGATCGAGTAATCACTCAATGAACCGATTTAACTGTAATTGATTTTATTCAGCTAGCATAGATCATAAATCTACTTTATATTGACGCATTTCAAATGATTCCACGCATAGTATGATGGATAAAAAGGTTAGAATGATAATTTAACTTATTTGCCGGCATGTCGTCCTCAGTGACAGGAAACATCATTACATTACAAGACAGACACAGGAGGCTTAGCTTGTAGGCCCTATGCAATAAAATAAACTGAACAAATCTAGAACCCAAAACCACGAAGTCCTACATCTCGGCATCATGCCACAAGAGATTTACCCAATCACCCGTTGAGCTCTGCGGATTGTTTGCTTGCTTGGATTTTTGCGCTGTTCTTAAGTTAATTTCACTAACATATGGCGTACATCGTCACGGGCAACTAACTATGACAAGACGGGAAAATACCACACCAACACAAATACACAACTATAGATTGTATAAATACTATTGATCGTAATTACTTGATGCATTCGTTGTAGGCACGAGCTATAAATACAGCAGGAGTGGTGTTAACGAAGAGTCCCTAACGCACCGTTATTCTCTCCGATAAAGCCTTTGCACTAGGCAACGGTATAGAGCAAGAAGTTGCACTACGTAGTTGGTACGACTGAATCCGTAACAGATCGAATCAAATCTAGCATTGCTTTGGACCTGCGTACTATGGCATAGGTATTGAAATGATTCACATATTTAATCCCCATATTAAATCCACAAAACAACAAAAGAAAAGGCCGAACAACTGCTTGATTGTTGAATAAATTATCACTTTATCAAATATCAATTGAACAATGTCTATCCAAATTGGAACCAAAATAATAAATAAATACACTTAAACAGAGAGACTGGGTTAAGCAGTTAAGATTGTTTACCACGTGCGACATATAAGAGGAGGGAGGTGGATAATAAAGTTCATATCAAGCGAAAATCTCTGTACTTTATTACGATATAAAATATGCATTTAATCAGTGCGAACATTGGCATTATTGGGGCAGTTCCTCCAAAACCAACTATACTAAGTCAGTTCAATCTAATTGAAACCAGATCTCAAAAACGCTTCCGTGTTTTGTTTGTCGCTATATTGAGATTTAACGCAATCCCCCTACTTACTTGCCGATTAGCTACGTAAATTGACCAATCACAGAGCCGCCTCTTAAATCTGGTTTGTAAAAGGCAACTCTTTCTGTCGGCGAACAGAAGTTTACCGATTGCGCATTTTAACATGAAGAACGGATACGCACACAATCAACAAACATCATTCAGATAATATACTTACAACCTCAACACTGTAGAAATCTGACGACTTCGGCTTGTTTTGGCTGAATTTAGTGTTTACCATACCCCGGTGCTATCTATGTTGTTATTGGTCTGAATCTGTGACCTTTCGTGAACCCTTAAATTTGACCTTACTGAACAGTATAAGTAGGGTGGATCAGATAGATCCCAATATAGCTACAAACTAAAGACGGGGAGCGATTTTGAGGTCTGATTGTAATTAAATTGAAGTCAGTATAACATGATGACAGTGGCTGAATGTTAATTTTAACACGCTAATCTTGGTAGTTTATTTGATAGACATTTAATGGCCTCCTCAGGGTATGTATTTCACTTTATATCATAACAGATTGTCCATTTCTTACTTTGGAAAAGCTGAAGGAAACCTTGTAAAATCAAAGCCAGTAGGTCTATTACATGCTGTTACATCCTGAATATTCATTTCTACACACTAATCTTGATGTTTTAGTTGATTGGCGTTAACTGTCCTACTCAATGTATTTCACTTATATGATGATGGATTTTCCACTTGTTTCTTTGGAAAACATGACATGTTTTTGACAAAAAATTGACATGACGGATGTAAAATAGAAACAGAACTACACATTCACATTTAATACTTTTTCGCAACCGTAGTGAAAACTATAACGCGGTAGTAGGCCTAGATCAATAATGGCACGCATGCGCGAAAATTTACGACATTAAGGGTTGAACGTACAAATACTTTAAAAACAGCACCACGTCGTATTTTAAATGTTTTTGCCCGTTTCAACTGCAAAAGTTTCTTTAAGTTATAAATATTAGGAACAGCACAGACTTTCAACACAATAGTCCGGGTATTTACATGTTGTTATCGTTCCAGATGAAACTGTTAAACATACTCTGCGGTGAAAAATATACGACAGTTTAAGCATAGGAAGACAAAAAACACCTTACAATTACGCGCGGACGGGCAGAGCATAATAAAATAGAAGAAAAAAAAGAATCTCTAATTTTTGTAAAAAAAATCACAGATGGTATTATTTTGCATTTAACGCTTACATGGATTCGAAAATCATCTGCCAAATTGCTACAGGTTTTTTCTACAATCTTTTAAAGCCAAAACGATCATTGGCATCCCTGTAAGCGCAATAAATGTTGAACATTTTTGTAAGACAACATTTTACTGTTTTTGCCCACTTTCTAAAGCACACTGAAGTTGTAGCCTCAATCAGAAGTTTTAGATCAACATAGCTTTATACGTCGTGTTATTTGATACCTCAAACGATATAGAGAGGAACAAAATAGAACCAGTAATAACAGATCTACTTGTAACCAGCTCTCGATATTGTCGCAGATGTTCATCTGACAAAGTCGTGTACTAAACGGCGTCGATTGATTGATTTAGCTGGTCCTCAAAACTTTATACTTAGATGCTTTTGAATAATTGCTGACCTATCATGTTCGATTCGTTGTAAGGACTTGCCATATTTGTGACATTTCGATTAGTCGAGGAATAAACTACGAACATGTCGACCAATCAAAACTCCACCAATATTGGAAATCCCCTTATTTTTCTTCAAATAAAGCCCAGTGATACTGATAATGCACATCAATATATTACCCCGTCTTCAACAGCACATCTCTAATGCCATGGAGGGCTGTTTACTCTGGGAACAGCCAGATCTAACTGAATGTGACAATAAAACATCCGCGACTAATCTAGATATGGTATTAATCCGATCGGTTTCAAAGCAAACACAATTTAGAATCCCACTCATTGAATTAAGCTTGACTGAAGGAGTGTTTTGAACGAGTCCATTCAAAACTTCAGTTGTTAGCGCAATACATCCTAAGCATGTCGTTTGTACATTGACTCCAGTCCACAGAAAGGCACATCTCTTGCTAGACTAATAAGGCACTTATTTTAAAAAGCATTAAGTTACAAATGCATGTGAAGCAAGACAATCTGTCAATCTCTTAAATCATTTTATAGCAATATGTTCTCCTTACAGTTCATTTTGCAGAATACACAGTACTACATAAAATGTAACATATTTACAAACAGGAAAAAATCTGATAATAAAAATCACATACCGGAGTAGGTTGACATGATCCCCGTAATTCCAACATTTTTGTCTTTTTTTTAAATTAATCAGCATTTAAAATCCTCAAATAAGCATATTTGATCATAAATCCACAAAGTAGGACACCTGTCAAATATTGGCAAAATTATTTTGGTGATTTTAAAACTTAGATGTAGTAGGTGTCCTGACAAAAACGAATGCCGACGATCCAAGGAAGTTAGATTGTCTTAGATATGTAGGATTCTTTTTAAAAAATCATCCCTTCAAATATTTTGGCGAACGGAGCTATACAATAGGTCAGCCTATATTAGCTGTCTTCTTGATATAACAACTGTGAGACAATACAAGCCGTTATAAATACAAATCGGTTCATGTGATTTATACCACGTAAAACAACGATAACCAAATAGCTATATAGGACTCACGGTGATACGCACAAGGTGTATGTTGTTGTTGTTGTTAAAGACTTGGCTAGGTGTCAGATGATTCAGCACGATCATCTCTCATTAACTTCCCGCGTCGAGCTTTCCTTGCTTCTCGCACTTTAGCGGCTCGACCCTGTCGGTAGTCCGTCTCATTGGTAGCGAAGGGTAAGTTTTGAGGAGTGTTGACCGCGGGGAATGGCGGTGGAGTTTTTGTAAGGCTTTCCACACCTGGCGAGGGCATTGGAGATGTTTCCTTGCTGGAATTCCCCGAAAGCCTTTCTTCAGCCCTAGGTATTTCAGTGGGAACTGGCAAAGTCGGTTTTGGCGCCTTTGCCTTTGTTGGTTTAGGCCTCGTTAATGCTCCTGGCAATTTACCGTCCATGGAGCGAGAGAACTGCTCAAACTGATTCTTCAAGCCATCTTTCTTGTTTTCCTCCACGGGTTCCTCGTCCACTTCTTGAATTTCGTCGAAAGTAACTGGCTGTGTTTTATATCGGTATCCTGATCGTACCCTCTGTTTTCGCCTTTTATTAAAAGGCAGTGGATATTCCGGGTTAGGGTGGAGGTGAGAGGCTTTTTCCGGAAAGTGAGTCTCATAATGATAAAGTGGATCCTGAACCGTGGGTTTCATTGGATTGGATGTGGCCATTATATACCGACCGTTCAAGGATTGGTTCAGTCCTAGAGGATCCCCAAAGGTTCCATTTCGGTGTGTCTGAAACTGAGAATGGAATAAAAACTCATTAAAGTAAGATAGCATTGTTGTTACCTTAATAGTCTTATGATTAATGCCCCACTTAAGGTCATTTCAGTCTTGTGACGACGGACCAGGTTAATAAGTCAGCGAAACTGCCCTGGGCACCCCTTGCATCAAACGATGACAACATAAAACATAAACATCCAGGTCGCCAAACGGGGTACAGTGAGACAATGCTTTCAAATTTACCGCTGAAGACCACAACAATTGAACATATTGATGGTCCTTAGCCCAGAAAGCAAATTGAAGGTATAGAAGAATCCCGCCTGCAAAGAAACTAAAAGTTGGTAGGCCTACCATAGTTATTAGACCTCGACTCAAATATTTTCGACTTGTATGAGAAACAATGTTTAACAAAATCCGTTGTTGTTGATACGTGTTTGCTTTACACTCTCCCTAACGAATGTCCTTTCTTTGAACCCAATTCAAGCATCTGCCAATTTTGACTATAGTGCACTTTTTCTCGCCCGATGTTTTCGTTGAGTTCTATAGGCCAATTTCCACGAGGCAACAAACCGTGTAAGCGGTACAAAGTTCTTTGCCTCCCAAGTAATAGACTAGGATTTGATGTACTTCCTTGAACCAGGATAGGTTTGCGGTGGCAGACAAAACCTGGCAAGGGTTACATGTATCATAGTCAAGATAGATAAAGAGACACGGTAAATAATAACAGATGCGCTGCCTGTGACTCATCATACCCTGCAGAGAACTACATCCTTAATTCCTCAACACTCGGCAGGTCTCCCATTAATAACACTGCGAATACAAACGGTCTCAGCAATCTACCCTGCCACACACCTAATAGATCAGCCAGTGGTATAAAGATCAGTTTTAAGGAATGAAATATGTCACAATGAACAACGTGAATATTACCTGTTCAAAACGTATTGAATAGTAAGAAAATATACACTTAATTTGTACAAAATAGAAAGTGTGCACTGTGCAAGCTGTGTTCTCAACAAACTAATGCCTTGCCACATCAATGCACTGGATTATCCTCGAGACTAGTAATCAGTAAGTTATGCAGAGGTTAACCTACTGCCTTAGAATATCAATCTTCAGCGAAAAAAAAAAAACAAAGTGGTAGATAACCTACAGACAAATTAATCTAAATTATTCACAATAAGTAAAAAAGTAGACAATCTATGCATACTCATTTCTAAAAGTTTCCACAGAGTCCCTGGCGTAACTGTTTATTTAGAGGAAATTCCACAATCAGTTATATGGGTATAGTTTAAGAGAGATAGTTGCTGCGCTGATGCTCTTAGGTGTGTGGTGGGGATGATAGGGCAACACGACGTCGATCTGATTTCGGTGTCTTCTTTTTGCGTATTTTGTATGTTTGTCTGTTGGAAATTGCACAGGAAAGTGTGGTATTTTTCATCAATAATGTTAGTTGAACTACATACACCATATACACCAGGAACATAGACGGTGCTGCTTGAAAGAAATGTAAAGCATCACTATACATGTACATTGAACTGAAACGTTCTGTCTTTTTACTTCTTTAATTACTCGAACGACGATGGGCATAATTGCAACAGAAATCTGTTACGACTAAGGCTTAGTCAGCAGTAAGTCTGTTGCGAGATCTTGAAAAAAGTATTGTTGATTCATTAATGCATTTCTGGCATTGCGAAACCAGCTACGGTCTAGGTAACACAGTCTATAGTCGAGCTTATACAGTACATTATATAATCGTGTTAACACTTCTACGTCTAAAAACGCATAGAGGCAATATGTCGTGTAAGGTTGAATTTTTATGTAGACCTATTTTATATGCACGTTTAGTTATCTTATGTGTCTAGAATGTTCAGCTTAGCTTGCAAAGTTGGACATTGTGTATTCACGAATTATACAAATATAATTTGAAATTGACACGCAATCTTCTGTATCTCTACCAAAGGCTATTTATTCACCTCTGTATGGATTAAGCACAACTTATTTTACAATAAGTTCCGATTTCATTGCTCAGAGCTAATTTGACGAACAGAGGTATCACCAGAAGTCCATTAGCTGAAGCGTGAAACATACTATATTTGTTGTCGACAGCTTTGATTCCAGTCGGTTCATGAAAATGTATGCAGCGCCTCTTGTGGCTTACAGGCGAACCGTCAGGGGAGGCATTTCCAAAATTAAACTGAACATTTGCTCACCAAGGTGATTTAAATGTTATTTTCTGTTTTGTCAATATGCGGACGGCGAGCCTAGGGCAGATGGGTAGATGCGACAGAGAAAAGAACGACAACTCTTGCACATGTGATCGAATAATCTGTACGAATTGTGTGTGAAGACTTTTAATATATGGCTACCACAGGCTGTTAACTAATGTTGTAGATGTCGTCTTATAAATTCAAGAACCACAGAAGTAGTAATTAGATGGATTATCAGTTCAACAACAATACAAGTAAAAGTAAAACAAGTCACATACGAACGCAAATAGAAAGTGGAATGTTGATGATTAACAAGTAAATCAGAATCGACGTTTCAATGCCAGTCTGGGAAAGGCTTTTCAAAATA
>JARDVA010227365.1:0-10084 GCA_030265315.1 Mopalia swanii | reverse complement strand
AACACTCTACTGCCTGAGCTACAGAGGCTCACGGCAGAATATATATATACATTTATTGAAATTTTTTTTTTTTCACTTTTAGCATATTTTAAACACCCAAGGCTAATATGCAACCCAACCGATACAAAAGCCAGGCGTGGTCGAGGGTTGTTTATACAAATGGGATTAAATGCAGAGACAGATTATATGGAAATACCTCTTCACTCCAAAGATTTAAGTCCGCAGTGGGTGAGGGGAACGTGTATGCCTCAAATGGGTAAGTAGATACCACAAGTTACTTCTACAAACTGGTCTATTTGTATTTGTACCCACAGGAAATGTTTGACTTCTCCCACTCTATCTGACTGTGTGGTCTTCATTCCCATCAACCAGCATGGAGAGTTGTGTGTCTTAAAGGGCAGAGAAACACCCCCTGGGGTTGTACCAGAGCCAAGTGATGGAGAACACTTCTAACAAAAACAACCTTTACATTGATACATACTTGCCATAGGAGATACACAATGTCTCATATTCAAGTGGTTCCTTCACTTGTAAATCCACTAAATCCACTAATATCACACAAATAAAAGCTACGTTTCTAAATCTACATGTATATAACATACGCGCACCTTACTATTATAGTGACAGATTTGAACACTTTGCCTGTCTCTCTAAAATATTTAAACTGAACAGCATTTAAATTAATTTTCTTGGTTATTCTTAACAAATATTTTACTGCATTTGTTGGAAACTATGTTCAGTTTACCAACAAGATAACATATTCTCAGCTTTTCAACGAAATGCCAAAATAATCTGGTAATAAGAGAGATCCATTTACAGGTATCTGAGGATTTTTTCGTGTAGCTTTCACCCAGAAGGGCACACATGACTGATAAACTCTGTTAAATATACCTCACCTAAAAAGAATACTTTTTTTATGGGGGTTAAATTGTTAAAATTTATCATTCCATTAGGTACACAGGTTAACTTGTACAAACAGACCAGAAAAACTGATAACAACTGGTTGATTTATTCTCTGTTAACATAGCAGCCCTTCCTGTGACCCCTGAAATGAGGCGCGTCTTTGTACCAATTCTCCTGTCAACCCTTAAAAACGGCTAACAAATGGGCAGACGCCACAGACCAGCTGAGTTTCCATTTAATAGGGCAAACTTCTTTCACAAACAAAACGCTTATGTGTTGAAAAGATGAAAGTTCTTTAGAAGTTCCTTTAATATAATGTTATTTCAAACAATCATACCATGTAGCCTGTGATAAAAACCAGAATTAATATTCATATCCTTAAATTGTTAAGTGCAAATCACGGGTAATTGTCTAAACCTATTTGACAATCATCACTTAAGCAATAAAAACACTTGACATGGAGCCAGTTTTTATTTTTAGACAGGACTGAAAACCGTTTCCCTAAAATTGTTAATTTATCAAATACGACAGGCAGTAGATTTAAAAATTATGGTACTTTACAAAATGCTGCTTAAGGCCACGCCATGTAGAAGAAAAAGACGAGCCGTTAAACCAAAAAAAACCTATTCTTAATCAATCAGATCGTTAAGATTTGAAACCAAATAAAGGACAGTGTGTTCTGAAAGATGTCCTATTATATAAGAGGATGTACCCGAAACCCATATTGAACAATGACGGAGTGTTTGAGAGCTGTAGAAAACCTATTCCTTAAACAAAAGAAACATAATCCAGCTAAAAATAGAAAGCAATTACAGTACCATAGACAAAATGTTTGACATGTTTGTTTAAAAAAGTCTGTTGGAGTCGGTTGCCGGGAGTACCTGATAACAAAGTCTGTAACTGGACACATCTTGCAGAAAATGAAGTCCTGGAAGAGATAAGATGTCAACTTGTTTTTAACCTGCCATTGTACATGGTGTTATAAAACAAATGCACAGCAAGATGATTAGCTTGCTGCTTCGTTTTTGATTAGGTTTTAACAATAAACTAAAGTTTGTTTCAATCAAATGATGATGGCATGTTTGAAGCTGATGGCAACAAAGACAAGACAGGACAATCACAAGACGTAACCCAAAGACATCACAAACAAATGGGCTTTCTGTTGCCACTTTATACTAGATGACTTCAACCCTTTTCAAAGAGGATACCAATAAAAAAAATCTTCAACATGGACAGCACAAACACTGAGATTTGGACTGTGACAAAAAATATGGAAAAAATATTGGACTGAACATTTAAAAGTGGACTGGTCAACTTCACATAGTGTACATGTATTTAAAGGATTATGATAATCTAAACCTGACCAATACAAGTATGAAACAAAACAGATTATAAATTTACTGCAGAAGTTTCCCTTGTACTTCAGTGCTAGACATAATCACCATCTGTCAGTCCAAGAGCACTTCAAATAATTACAGACCAGTCATTTTCAGATGGCGCTAGGCCATTTGACTAGCTATTTTTAGAAAATCTTTTGGACACTTTGATCGTCATGGACCAGGACTGTCGACTAATCACTCATTACTATTCCATAAGACCAGTTCAAGATTTAATAAAAATTCTACTTTACTAGAGATAGCAAAAAAAAAATGTATTATTTTTCTTCTAATATCAAACAATGATTTATTTTTTCCCCAGGAATGCACTATTTTCTGAATCTATCCCGTGACATGCCCTGTGAGAATCTATACCCGGTGTTTCTTATGTACAACACTGAGGGTCAGTTAGGGGCATTCGGCTGGGCCTTTCAGGGGAGTCCATCACAACGAAACATACCCGGAGATATGCGCTGGTTTAAACTGGAACCCACGTATTATCCTGTAAGTTATCGCTTCATTATTTCTAATTTTATGACTACAAGTGAGTAAATGTGATTAAAAGATGGCTTCTCAGCTCTGTTACAAAAACAAGACCTCCTTTTTTTTCATAAATGTTCCATAATATTGATTCAAATACTTAAAATTAATAGTTTATTGCAACAAGCAATTTTACCCATGATAACTCTTTATAATTCTGTATTTTTGGCAAGGCACTAGTCTATAGGGATCTGGAATGATGTTCAGGTTTGGTATATGTAGACACAAATGCTATCAATCAGCCAGGTCCAATACCCAATCAATATAATAGAGAAAATGAGGAGAAAGGAGATAAGGTGTCAAAACCAGGTCTTGTGCAAACAGTCTGATGGGATATAATAGGTGGAGGGTCTGACCTAGGCAGGACTGGTCATTTTTAACTCATAACCAATGATTTAGACTAGCAGGCAATGATCATATCTGGTGTTAAATTGAAAATGTCTGCCAGAGGGTTCCCTATGGCGGCAGTTCCCAAAAGAGACGGAGCACCCGTCAATGTTTGGCGTTGTCCATCATGATAATTGAGCCAGCTGTCAGTCCCTTGAGGGGTATACTACTTCCAGACAAAAGAAAACATCTCCTCTTGGTGTTTATGAGCTGAACAATAAGTGTTAAGCCCCAAACATGTCAAACATACCAATCTGTAAGGTCTATACAGATCCCGGAAGACATCTGTCGAAAGAATACAAATCTCAAAAGCATACAAACTTTTAAACATTTTCTATTTTTGTTTCTCATGTTACACTTGTATGTTATTTATAGCTTCAAAATATGAATTGATAAAAAAAAATCAGAATTCTATACGTTAATATTTGTTATAGCGGATGTTAAATTGTTTTCTCTGATTGGTCCTTGGTGTAAATCATGTAATTGGATGGCTACTTGCCAGTTCAAATCTATTCCCCTCCCCCAACCCTTCTCTGATTGGTCCAAACTAGGATTAGATATCTCCAAATTGTTCAGACAAAACATTCACAAAATATGAACGAAAGATTGTTGATCTAAATCTACTTATGATTCAAGCTATAACAATTCAGAAAATTCTTTTGTGAAACATGCAATTTTTGTATAATATTTCAAATACATTGTCATTTAGTTTATAAAATATATTTCAATCTGTTTCAGTTTTTATTTGGGTCCACACCTCTACCCCGGTGTATGTACAACGATAATTTCATAGTGAGTGGAATGCATATCTGGCTTCGTGATCCCAATACGATGTTATGTACAGCTGCCACAGTGCCCGTCACTCCAGCTACAACAACAACGGTGGCAACCAGTCGAACACAGGCCACAGTAGATATAGTTATAGAGAACAGGCAGCCAATTTCCAGCACAGACTCTCTGTTCCCTAGCCTTTGTGTGATATTAACTTTGATACTGTCGTTAATGTTATGATAATATTGGAGCTTATGGACAGTGCTGTAATGGAACCGTGTCTCTTGTTTTGCTGGGCTCAGTTCTTGTCTTTCCACAGAGCAGTTCTGAAGACTTGGATGAGACAAAAAGACCATCTGGAAAATGGGCCTATTCTCGACTGATTAGTTCGCATATGACATGATGTGTCATAAGATGTCTGATTTATGCTCTAGACTGACAACTGTACCCGGGTTACAGAGCCTGGGTTAGCAGGTGTTTCCTCTTCTATATCACCCATACATTACAGGTGGAATCCACATAACAACATATCACTGTTTCCCACAACATCAAATTACTTCAGAATTGACAATAAAATGTTGTCCTGGCAGAACACATCAACATTAATTTCCAAAACTGAGGGAACTAAGGAACCACAGAAAGGATATAATTTCATGACGAAAGGACATTTTTTGATCAGCAGTATCAGGGAAATCATTACAATGATAATTCGTGAGATGTTGATGTGGTTCTACCTGATATCCCACCAAAGCCTTCACGGAGATGTGACACCACGGACACAGGTGCGGATATCAACATAGGGCTCAGTTTAGGAGAGAGTTTGCCAGATGAATCTCTGGATTCCTATATTTATATCAGACTATAAGCCTAGCGTGTCCCACATTTCTCTATGACAATCAATAGGTAGTGTGAAACGTATTGTATAAGAGCAGTGTGTGTTATTGATTGCATGGACTGACACATATCCTAGAACACACTGTCTCATCAGCAGCCCAATCAAACAGATATTTCTCCTACTATATTATGTGTTACAACATAGACATACTAGCACCTCCAGGTTGCTATTTTTATCTGTAGCACTTGTCCAGAGCATTAACACACACATCAATTTTCTGGCATTTTGTTCCCAAGAAAACCATGTGATTTCTACTCTGTTTATTGCATCAGCCATCCCTTGATACCCAAAGATTGCATAAGAGCTTTCAGAATCAATATGGTTCAGGGACCTGAATTAAGTCCAACATCTACCAACTTTACTCTTTTAGCACCATTCAAAGACACTTAAACCAATAGAATCCTGTAAACAAAGCCGACACTAATTAGATTATTGATGCCGTATTGGTATTTAATTTTCTATTTTCTTATTTTTATATTTTGCAAAATCTGCTTTCAGGTTTCTGTTTGTAGATACCATTTTGAAATGATCCACAGTCCAAAATTTCGCAGACTACTTGAATCTGAATAAATCTATCTGTTTATTTATTTAGCATGCCAGAGTCCAATCTGTTGGGAAATAGAAGGCAATTTTTCTCCACTCATCTCATTCAGCATTTCATAGATCCCTTCTTGATAATGTCCGATAGGCTACATTTATAAAAGTGACAACAAGAGAAGTACAATACAAATATGGGATCCCTTTCTATTGCTCCCAGTGGATTTGTAGCACATCCTGATTCCAGTGAAAAAGTGAAGATCAATTTTTACTGCTATTCGTCCAAACCAATATCAATCATAATGGCTGACATTTTCCATTCACCGTATCGCACACACTAACACCCCAGCTTGAAAAATATTCGTCTCGTCTCAGTAAAAAACAGACGTTGTCATAGAGGAAATAAAAAATTTCAAGCTGAGAGAATATATAGCACTTCAAATTCATGATTCCATCAACAGTTTCTCTATATGTTGTGAATATAATTCATATGGGCCACATGCTGTTGGTTTAAAAATGCGAAATTTAAAAAGAGAAGCCTTTCATGAAAATTACCCATCAATTCACCGATGATCACATTTCATTCTGATAACCAAATCAAATAAACAACTTTAAATAAAATACAAATAAAAACAAAAAATAAGGACAAGCATCAATGACATTCAGAGAATATGAACTAAATGTTACTTCTCATATCCACCTGCGTCTTTATCTCAATTACAAATACTTGTATCTAGGTAGAATGGCTTTGAACAAGTCGGCTCAGAGCGAACACCTACATTTGAAACCACCAAGTTATATAGATCTTGGAATTACTGGGTAATGACTGTAAGTGTGATATAGTGTAACAGACTTGGTATGGTTGACAGGATCAGGGAAAGATGAGAACTATTCCCTTTTGTTTGAGAGTGGAAACCTTGAATCGCCAGTGTTTACTGTTATCGAAAACCTCTATCATCTTGTGACTGGCAGGTAAATGACTTACAAGGATTTCAGCGAGGAGAATCTGGTGGACAGGTTCGGCATGGTGTAGCCCAATTACAAGCTATCTGAGAGGGGTATTTTCTGTCAGACTAACATCAGCCCACCCTGCAAGTCCAACCAAGACAAATCAATAAAACCAGCAGAAACAACGTAGGGACTTCGATCAGCACACATGATTATGTAGATTTGGGGGTACTTTTTCCTCTCATTTTGTTATTTTTTCTCAACATTTTCTTGTCATTTGACTATTACACTCCATGATGCCATTGGCAGTTCAGTATCTCAGATGTACCGATAGCATAGATGGCCATTTTGAGAAAGTGGTTTGATTATTGGAATGGACAGATGGTCCCAGAGCTGTCTAGAATATAGTCATCTTCACTGGATTCCGGGCATATTCAACCATAAAATCTGCACTAAATCCTTCAAATTTTTTGTCAAATTGAACTCTATCCAGAGAAATGTATATTACAGAAGTTACACATGTGGAGGAAAACAAAATGCGGATTCTTTCTGACAAACAATATTCTGATGTCTTTTTCACAAAATCTCACAAGATGGTGAAGATCACAAACTACTTCTTAAATCCGGACCTCTAACTATGCACTTCCTTTTTGACTGACTAGAATGACTGAACAAACTCAAACTAACTTGTGAGGTGCCTAATTTGTAGCAAAAATCAGACAGAAGTAATGGCAGTAAGTCTTGAATAGTGCTGTGAAGAAATAAGACTTTACACCGATGACAGGGTTTATCATATTCATATTAATGTTAATGAATTAAGGAGTAGGAAAAACAGTGAACTATGAAAACTGCAGTGGAAGATCTATGACAAGTGTACAGTTGAAGGGTTTGTGTTCGTACACTCTCATCAAAACCCGGATTACATAAAAAGTGCTTATGTTTTATGACAAAACAATCTGTAGTTAAATATGTTTATAGCATGATTGTATTCAGACTCACGAAGCTTCTACTCTACGTGATATACACAGTTACTTCCCTTCATGTACAAATCTCACATTTTTCCCCTTGGCATGGACTTTTCAAAACACTGTGTGCCTTCACAAGTTTCCGTAGGATTTTGTTTGCTACTTTACGCACCACATTCATTGCCAATGGTCATCAAGCACATTGTTATCAAATGTCTAAATTTATGTTGCTAAATTTTGGCTGCACTTCAAATAAAGGTTTGAATATAGGCACCTGAGATTTTTCTGAATCTTGTAGCCTATTGTACATGCCGTCAAGTAAAACTATTTGTATGGTCCAAGTGAAAAGCGTTAGGCACCTATATTGAGGCTTTTGAAAAATTGAGCCGCTTGGAATAGATAAGGGTAATATTACATTATGTTGTTAAATTGTTAAGTAAGGAGCATATCAAGTGTCTTCACTGAATATAGTGTGCTGATTATAAATGCTTATTTGGTCCTTCATACATGGTGACACGAAAATTAAGGCATGTCGAAGACCAGGAGCTATGACACCTAAAGTTCAATTGGAGCATATCAATTATAACAATTTTTTAAATATGTACAAAAAAAGTATTTCTACGCAAACTTCCTGAACAGTTGATTTATTTCAGTGACTTTGTATGAAAATAAAGTTTGTAAATATCTATAAATATCAATTATGATAAATATATATGTGTCTGTCACACGGTGTCTAAAGCACTATCTATATGCACTTAATATGGTGCAGGTTTAAAGTAAAGGTGACTGACTGTTTTTATTTATTTTATGTTTTAGTTCAATGGATATGTTTTGGAGACATGGATTCTAATTTTTGTTTGACGTAATGTTCTGTCAAACTAAGAATTAGATTCATCCCTTCTCCAAAATTCAGTCTTTTCATAATGCTTGCTGTAAATATTGCAATAAAGGTTATTTTGTCATAATTTGTGTTCCTTTTATTTACTCAAATTGTTGGGATTTTATTTTGCAAAAAAAAGAGATAAACTGTACACATATATAGGTTAAGTAAAGATGTCTGTTTGTTTGATTGGCCTTTAACGCCTTAGTCAAACATAATTCACTTACATGATGATGGACTGTCCAATTATAACTTTACGACCTTTGTTGCTGTTCCCTTAAATTTTGAGTCAAACTATTTCATATTAAGAGTTAAAGAGAGCCTTCTTCCAGATGAAACAAAGTTTAAAGGATGACAAATTTAAAACCCACTTGGACAATCAGTTGAAATATACACATTTTAAAATTTTTTTTCATTCCTTGTTCAATACATTTAAAGTAAAATTCACAAAAACACTGTTTAAATGATTTACTACATGAACATTGATCGATGAACTGTCCGTGTTTATAAGTCAGATATACTAAATGGATGATCTTCACAGCCTAAATAATAAGTATACAAAACAGAATATCAGGATCATTTTGAGTGGCAGACTTGAATCACTTGATAACCATCAATATCTGCATGAATACATCTGCATGAAGTAATGGGTTGAAATACTTTCTTTCAATGATGCATTATGAGGATTCAAAGACGATTTAACTGTGGTTAAAATACATGTGTGTATATATTTATTAAGAGAATATAAGAACATTATACTAATAAAATAAATGTATTTGAACAAGCTTTCTAAAGTACTCGTGTAGTTGAGTGCATGAAAGTCAGGGGAAATAACTCTTGTATCCTGTTTAGAGCATCTCGAGTTATTTCCCTTTATTTGCATTTATTCTAACAGAATTAATTATGTGAGCAAAGCACCTACCTTGGATATGAGAAGATACTGAAAGCTAATTTGGAAAGCCAAATGCACAAGGAGCAGAAAAAATTATTTAGTGCTGTCTCTCATATAACAATAAATATTTTCTTCATATAAATATAGCTTAAAGGAAGATTCATCTTGGCATTATTCCATAAACCAATTTTAGCATAAATTGATCTTAACTACATGAAAACAGTTTTCAGTATTGGGGGTGATTTCACAAAGTGTACTTTGGTTAAATTCAACTCCAATATCATAGCAACCAGCACTGAAGACGGTATGTTGCCATGGTAATTATGTTTACCTTAAGCTAAGATCGCTTTGTGAAACAAGTTGTTGGTCACCATGACAATTGAAGGGTGAGAAAGTTTTTGGATTAACAAATACCAGCATTGAGTCGACAGAGTGGCCAAGAAACAAAAGTCCAGCATTCTCTTTTCATTAACAGAACATAAGTTTTTAGCATAGAGATCAAGGTTTAAGATAAAAATCAAAAGATGCCGGACATTTTCAACGAGCTGAAACAACAATCAGTGACAACTGGTTGAAACGTCTCCAACACGAGGAGGTACAAAGGCATTTTTTATGGTAATGTATACCGGTGTATTTTGACCAGACAGTACCCCATCTCAATTTCTTTTACAAAGGGTAGTGATCTCTGTGGGAAGGAACAGACATTCCAGTTGTAGCATAGTTCAGTTCCTGTTATTAAAAACATATATGTGAGGTGCTGTCTGGACAAGATGTACTTGTATGCCAAAAAACACACATTCCAGTTTATGACGTACCTCCAAGTAATGGATTCGGATTATGTACGGTCACACGGAAAGTAGAATTAATTCAAATTTTCCAAAAAGCTGCTAGGTGATTGGTCAAAATTTGGCATAGGATGGTGTCGACAGTCAATATGGCAATTAAGTGCCATGGCAAAGAGTAGTGAAACTATGAAAGAGGATAACTGAG
>JARDVA010227364.1:0-13899 GCA_030265315.1 Mopalia swanii | reverse complement strand
AGAATGAGAATGGTGATGAATGACTTTTTAGCTCATCCTTTTATTTTACCGGTTTTATTTGAGTTTTTGGCTTTGTTATTACTTTTTATGGTTGTGCCAAGTTGTTTTGTTCCTTTTAAAGATGCTTTTATTGGCGCTTTAGGTGGTGCGGTTGCATTGGAAATATTAAAAGCCGTATTCGGATTATATTTAAGTAATTCGAACTTTACGAATATTTATGGAGCCCTGGCTCTTATTCCGATCTTTTTATTTTGGGTGTTTATTTGTTGGAATATTGTCCTGTTCTCGGCTGTTTTTGTTGCATCACTGCCCGAATGGCGTGCAGGTATGCGCCATATTAAAGATATTAAGCTGGATGTTTATAATCAATTTGATACATCTTTATCTATTTTAAATGCGGTTTGGAAGCAGCAATATATTGGTGGCTCTATAAGCGAGGGGCGTATGGTTAAAAATTATCAGCTTACGCCTTGGTTAGTTCATGCTGTTTTACCAACCTTAGAAAAAAATGGATGGATACATAGGGCTGGTAATAATGCGTGGGTTTTGGCCCGCAATCTTGAAACTATTCGGGTTTATGAGCTATTTGAACTTTTTATAAGTGATAATATCCATACGGATATTGATGATGCCCATGGTTGGGAGGCCAAATTGGTGGCTTTAATGCAAAATGTTCGTGATATGCGGCAAGATATTATGTCCGAAACCATAGAGGCCTTTTTTAAAGGGTAAGTATCAAAAGTGTTGCTTGTTATTTTATATGATTCACTTTATGATCTTTTATAGTGAAAGAAGGAGATTAAGTTATGTCGCTTAAAATTGGTGTGCAGATGGATGGGCTTCATACGATTGTTCCTCATCATGATAGTACTTTCGCCCTAATGCTGGCAGCACAGGCAAGGGGGCATGAGGTTTATCATTTTACGCCCAATGATGTTTCCTACCGCCAAGGGAGTGTAACAGCATGGACAAGTCAATTATATAATATGAATCATGATGGGCAAATAGAAACAGATGCGCCTAAGCTGACAGATTTAAGGGATTTTGATATTATCCTTATGCGTCAGGATCCACCTTTTGACATGGCCTATATTAGCAATACCCATTTGCTGGAGATCATAACAGATTCTGTACTGGTTTTAAATGATCCTGCGGAAGTGAGAAATGCCCCTGAAAAATTATGGGCGCTGGATTTTGAAGAATTTATGCCGCCGACCCTTGTATCACGTAATGAGCAAGATATCCGCCACTTTTACAAAGAACATAAAGATATCATCATTAAACCTTTGCATGGCATGGGCGGTTCGGGAGTTTTTCGTTTAAGAGCAGGAGATGGAAACCTTGATAGCTTGATGGAGCTTTTTATGGAGCGCAATCGGGAGCCAATTATGGCACAGGCTTTTATTCCGCAAATTTCCTTAGGGGATAAGCGGATTATATTGATTGATGGTGAGCCGATGGGCGCTCTTAATCGTGTACCTGAGCAAGGTGCCGTTCGGGCAAATATGGCGGCAGGCGGTCAGGCGCAAGCGGTAGAATTAACCCACCGTGACCATGAAATTTGTAATGCGTTAAAAGCCGAGCTAAGAGAACGGGGATTGGTTTTAGTTGGCATTGACATCATTGGTGACTATTTAACGGAAATTAATGTAACATCTCCAACAGGTCTGCAGGAAATTGAACGTTTTAACGGGACAAATTTATGTGGGCATTTTTGGGACGTAGCTGAAAATATGTTTGAGCGTTTTTATGGAAAGGAAGTATAAAAAATGAAGCGAGAAATTATTTACACAAAAGAAGCACCAGAAGCTATAGGGTCTTATTCGCAAGCCGTAAAAGCCGGTGATATGCTTTATTGTTCGGGTCAAATTCCTTTAAATCCAGAAACAATGAAGGTGGAAGCGGAGACAGTGGAAGAACAAAGCCAGCAGGTTTTAAAAAATTTATCGGCTGTTTTAGAAGCCGCCGGAAGCTCTATAGATAAAGTTGTTAAAACAACATGTTATTTATCAGATTTAGCTTATTTTGCACAATTTAATGCGGTTTATGGTGAATATTTTGGCGATTCGAAACCAGCACGTGTAACCATTCAAGCCGCAGCTTTACCTTTAGGTGTTTTAGTTGAAGTCGATGCCATTGCTATTATTGATTAAATAAGATGATGAATTTAAATATTTTATATCAAGATCATGATATAATCGTGGTCTCAAAGCCACCTTATTTACTTTCGGTTCCTGGGCGGCTATCTTTTAAAAAAGATAGCGTTCGCTCACGTGTACAACAATCTTATCCCAAAGCTTGGGAGGCTCATCGGCTAGATTGGGAAACCTCGGGCATTATGGTTTTGGGGTTGCATAAAGAGGCACACCGAGGTTTGAGCATTCAATTTCAAGAGCGCCAAACACAAAAAAGATATATTGCCGTAGTCGATGGCCATATCCCTAAGGATAAATTCAAGATCGATATTCCTATTTGTTTTGATTATATCAATCGGCCATTGCAAAAGGTTGATTTTGAGCAAGGTAAAGCATCACAAACATATGTTGAGCTGGATCGATATTATAAAGATATGAGCAGGGTCATTTTAACACCAATCACAGGGCGTTCTCATCAATTACGGTTGCATCTTGCCCATATTGGTTATGCCATTTTGGGAGATGGCCTATATGCAAAGCCCAACCAATTATTAAAAGCGGCTCGTTTAATGCTTCATGCTGAGGAGCTCTCTTTTTCTCACCCGATGAGTGGAAAAGCAATGACAATAACCGATTTAGCGCCTTTTTAAGAGATATTAAATAGGGAATAGTGGTTGTGGAAAAAAATCTTTTTTTAATATAAAAACAGAATGATAATCATATAATTAGGTGAATAAAAGTGATAAAAGCATTTGAAAAATTGATGGATATCAGCCAGCATATCAGCGCCTTAGAGCAAGCTAGCGGCATGCTCCAGTGGGATCAAGAGGTCATGATGCCCAAAAAAGGTGCAAATATGCGTGCGCAGCAACTTAAAGCGTTAGCTCTTGTTGTTCATGAAAAAATGACAGACCCAATTATCGGAGAATTATTGGCACAGGCTGAGGAAGAAACCCCCAACTCTCCGCATTTGCAAGTGATCAAAAAAAAGTTTAACCATGCAACCAAATTACCCGCCGCACTCGTTGGTGAATTGAGCATGAAAATATCACAAGCCCAAATTGTTTGGATTGAAGCACGGCATCAGCAAGATTTTTCAATATTTGAAGATATGCTCACAGAAGTTGTTCGTTTAACAGCAGCGCAAGCGGATTGTTTAGCCGATGTGGGGCAATCAAGATATGATGTACTTTTAGGTGAATATGAGCTGGGTATGGAGAGCAAAAAATTAGAAGATATTTTTGCCACGATAAAAATACCGTTAATGACATTACGTAAGAAAATCCAAAATGCCCCCCAAATACAAAATTCAACCTCTTTTATCTCTGCCAGTCAACAACTTGAATTTGCAAATAGGCTCATGAATAATTTTAACTTTGATTCTTCATGGTCAAGGCTCGATCAAAGTGTACATCCTTTTTCTACGGGTCATTTTGATGATTGCCGTATTACAACACGTATTGATGAAAATGATCCGTTTGAGTCGATTTATTCGACGATTCATGAAATGGGCCATGCACTTTATGAGCATAATATTCATCAAAATATCATGGGAATGCCAGCAGGTATTTATGCTTCCATGGGTATTCATGAAAGCCAGAGCCGCTTTGCGGAAAATCAGATTGGCCGAAGCCGTGCTTATATGGATTGGTTACTGCCAGCCATGGCTTCTTGTTTTGATGCTTTTGAAATAAATGATCCAGAGATGCTATATCGCCTGATTAATCGTGTGGAAACAGGATATATTCGTACGGAAGCCGATGAAGTTCATTATAATCTTCATATCATATTGCGTTATGAGCTTGAGCGTGATTTATTTTGCGGTGATATTAAAGTCTCTGATTTAGAAGCGGAATGGAATCGCCGGTTCCATGAGTTATTTGGCCTTGATGTTCCCAATGCAGCGCTGGGTGTTTTGCAAGATATTCATTGGGCAATGGGCGGTTTTGGTTATTTTCCAACCTATGCACTTGGAAATATTTATGCCGCATGTTTAAATGAGCAGCTGAGAAAAGACCATCCTCATTTGGATCAAGAAATTCAAAATGGCAAACACCAAAGTTGGCAAAAATGGATGTGTGAGCATATTCATCAATATGGCCGAATGAAAGCTCCTGCCGCATTGATTACCGATGCAACAGGAAAAACCCCAAATGCGCAGCCTCTTATACATTATTTAGAGCAAAAATTTGGTATGATTTATAATCTTTAAACGGGCTTTAATTGAGGTGAGGTGATTATTCGGCTTTGGGTAATATTATATTATTTTGGGCTTTTTATAAATTGGCATCTTGAATCACTTTTATTAATAATTATATAAAAATAAATTGTTAACCTTTATTCTATAAAGTAGCGACGGTGTAGGTGTAATTATAAAGATAATCATATGGGCGTATTATGAAATATAGGCTGTTTTTCCTTATTTGTTTTTTTATTGTTCTGGCAGCAAGAGCAGAGGAAAATGTAGGGGCAGAAATACAAGAAGATAAAACGATAAAACAAGGCTTTTTATGCGATCAATTGTCTGGTTTTTCTTCGGAAAAACAAAAGCAAGTTGCTGTTGGGCAATGTACAGCATTACAAGAGCTCTTTGAGTATGAGAGTGCGGCCTGTAATTTAGATGTTTCTAAACATATGAATGTTGCTTCTGAGCAAATTGTATCGATGAAATATAATATTCATTATCAATGCCCCAATGATGTTTTACAGCAAGAACAAAGCTATACTTATAGCTGGCTTAAAGATGGTCGTTTGGTTCCGGTAAAATCTGTTTGGTTTAGCTTGTTGAGTGATGAACGAGATGAAGTTTTAAAAGAAGTTGTTAAAGATCAAGATGCCGATGCAAGGTGCCCTAAGCCGTATCAGCCAACAAAAATAGAAATTACAGAAGGGGCTGTTATTTTTTCAGGATTTTATCCCGAAATAACAAATGAAATACAGCAAGCGGCCTGTGATATTGGTATTTTACGACCGCCATTTTTTTTAGATTCTTTTATGGAAACAGACGGTACGGCCAGTTGTCAAATTCCGCAAGATTTATCCATTCGAGCCGCACAGCTTTTGGTTTTGATGGAGGCGTTTAAGCAGGATTTAAGCGATAAGCAGCTTGCAGCGAAAGTTTGGGCGGTTTTTCCTAAAAATTATCGTGAGCTTACCTTTATGGAAGGCTATTGGTGGCAGCCAGGTTGGGAAAAAATGGCTGCGGGAAGGCGCTTTATTCAGTGGCAAGAATTATCGGATTCAGAGGCCGATAGCTTTGATGCTTGCTCGGGGCCTTTATATTATCATGGGGAAAAAGATATCCCAAAAATATGGTATGCGCTTTATCAACATATTGATAAAACAGAATGGATTTTAACAAATTTGCGTTTTCAGTCGGGGCTTTGGCAGGCCGATAGTTTAAATTACCTTGCCGATTTTTATCCGGCGGAACTTCATGATGTATGGGATGAAACGGCAGAAGGTAAGGCATGGGAAAAAATTACTGTATCTGAATTATCAGGCATTATTGCTTGGCATAATAGCATGGCTTCCCATAAGGAAAAATGTAAAGAAGATTCGCAATGCGATATTATCAACCCCATTGATGTTGATAAACTCCCTTTGGCACCGGATGAAAAACTCAGATTAAAACGTAAAATACAAGCGGCTATTGCTCAATATTTAAGATAGATATATTCTCAGTTGTTTTATTATCTAACCTTTAAAAATAGCTTGTTTGATGATATTGGCTTTAAAACCCCCGATGTGAAAAGAGTCGCTTTTAAAGCGACTTTTTTTATTTTGTAAATTATATGGGCTGCACGGGGTTTTTGTATTTTTTGACTTATTGTCTATTTTTTTATTTTATTTTCATCTCTTTGTTTTTTTTATGTACAATGGCTCATCGGGAATAAATAAACTTCATTAAAATGGATGATGTTTTCTTTGAGGAAATTAAGAGCATATGATAAAATATATTCGATTGTTGGTTATCTTTTTTATTACATTTTTTTCATTTTCTATGTCTGCTTTGGCTTATGAAATCAGAGGAGGAAATGTTGGTTGGGTTTACGATGATCGATCGGCCGCAGGGGTCTCGTTCGAGCTTGAAGAAGGATGGCATATTTTTTGGGCGCATCCAGGTGCCGTCGGAATATCAACAAAAGTTGTGATATCACAAGGCTCAAAAACTCAAGAGCTGACAAATTTATGGCCTGCCCCGAAAAACTTTATGGTTGGCCCTTTGGAGGGATGGGGTTATGAAGGGGATGTAATGATCCCTGTTATTTTTCCGAATTGGGTTGATCCGCAAAAAAGCTATGATCTTGATATAACAGGGCAAGCCTGTAAGCTTGTATGTGTTCCTTTTACAATCAAAGATACAATTCTTCCCACAGCGAGCCAGTCCTTAAAAAATATTGAAATATTAAAAAATGTTATATCTTCATTGCCAGAGCCGGCATCTTTAGATGTTTCTGCCCAAGCGATATTTGAGCCTTCAAAGGATAATGATGATCTTGCCAATCTTCATATTGAAGTTGTTAATCCTCAAGGCTTTGTAAAGCCAAAGATATTTGAAAAAGCACAGCAAAATTTAGGTTATATAACTAAAAAAATCCAAGTGAGTAAGGATCAAAAAACAGCTATTTTTTATTTAGAGGTGAGTGGATTAAAGTTTGATCCGGATGCCCTATTAGATAAAAATTTAGAGCTGACAATTGTTGATGGCAAGGCAGCTTATTATTTATCGGCTCCTGTTAAAAAAGATATTGTCAAATCCTTAAAACGAAAATCAATATCATGGATCTTAATGTTACAAGCGCTTTTAGTTGGGCTTATTTTTAATATTATGCCCTGTGTATTGCCTGTTTTAAGTATTAAATTGGCGAGTGTTATTGGATTGTCCGGAGCACAAAAATCCGAGGTTCGCTTGCGTTTTGTTTTTACGGCCATTGGTATTTTGCTTGCTTTTGCTTTGCTTGCGGTCGTATTTGCGGGTCTCAAACTTTTGGGGGTATATGTTGGCTGGGGGGTTCATTTCCAGCAGCCTTTATTTATTACCTTTATGATGATTGTGACCTCTTTATTTGCGGCCTCTCTTTTTGGTTTTTGGTCTCTTCGGCAGCCATCCATCACATCAAAATCGTTAAAAACAAGTATTTTAGGCGAAATAGGCTCAGGCATATTAGCAACAATTTTAGCAACACCTTGTAGTGTGCCTTTTATGGCGCCGGTTGCTGTTTTTGCTTTTGCAGGCTCAGCTCTTGATTTGCTGAGTATATTTTTACTTATTGGCCTTGGCATGTCTTTACCTTGGTTGATTGTGGCTTTATTTCCGCGTTTGGTTTTGATGTTACCCAAGCCGGGCCAATGGATGATTTATGTTCGGTATATTTTAGGTTTGATGTTAGCTGGTACACAGATATGGTTATCGTGGATATTGTTTCACCAGATTGATGCCCGAACCAGTTTGCTTATCAGCCTATTGGGTTTTGTTGCTATTGGTGTTTTAGCACTTCGTAAAACAAATCTAAAATGGGGAATATCAATCTTTTTCTACATAGCGATGCTTGGGCTAGCTTGGGGAGCCAAACAATGGGAAGCCGAAAAAATACCGGCTTCTTCAGTCATTCAAAAAGGGCAATTACAGGGGGAAATTTTTACAAAAAAAGCATTATCTGAAGCCTTTGAAAAAGAGCAAAATATATTGGTTATTGGTACAGCAGATTGGTGCATAACATGTAAAGTTAATGAAAAACGAGTGTTAGATCGCCCGCATATTATCGCTACGCTTAACCAAAATAAAGTTAAAGTTCTGATTGCAGATATGACCAAAGAGAATGAAGAAGCTCAAGCTTGGATGCAAGAGTTAGAGCGCTATGGGCTTCCTTTAACAGTTTATTATCGCCGCTTAGATGATTATGATATTTTACCAACTCTTTTATCGGAAAAGGATATTTTACAGCTATTTTAAATAAGCTTTTATAAGCCATTATTTAGTGAGCAGGGTTTTTATATAAAGCCCTGTAAATATGTTATAATTTATTTTTTTGGCGGGTGATTATCTTGGATGGCTGCACGTGCAAGCTCATCAACCCGTTCATTTTCATCGTGGCCAGCATGACCTTTTACCCAAACCCAAGAGACATCGTGCCGTTGAATTTGCTCATCAAGGCTGAGCCATAATTCTTTATTTTTGACAGCTTTTTTTTGGGATGTTTTCCAGTTATTTTTTTTCCAATTATGTATCCAGCGAGTAATGCCATCTTTCACATAATTACTATCGGTTGTTAAAGTCACATGGCAAGAAAATTTAAGGGCTTTTAAAGCTTCAATCGCTGCGGTTAATTCCATTTGATTATTTGTTGTCTGAGCCACATAACCACTTAGTTCTTTTTGTGTTGTTTTATAACATAATAAAGCCCCCCATCCGCCGGGCCCAGGATTACCCGAGCAAGCGCCATCTGTAAAAATTGTTACGTTATGCATATTTGTTTCCATGGTGGGCTATCTTTCTGTATTTTTTCTACCAGCTTAAAAATATCGCCCACGCCAAAGATGGCAATAAAAAATTATGGGCTGATTTTACTCTTTATATATGAATGATTTACTCTTTTCTTCGGGAATATTTAATATAAAAATCCTTATTTTTCCGTAAGAAAATCATATTGCACTATCCATTGTTAGCTTGTAACATATCTTTGATATATCAGCAAAGGAGAATATAATGCCAGATGCCTATCTTCGTCCTTCATGGGATGATTATTTTCTTGAACTTGTCGAGACAGTTGGAAAGCGGGCAACATGTGGTCGGGGGCGTTCGGGATGCGTGATTACAAAAGATAAACGTATTATTGCCACAGGTTATGTTGGCTCTCCTACAGGGTTAGATCATTGTGATAATGTTGGCCATTTGATGAAAAAAGTGATTGATGATGATGGGCAGGTTCGTGAGCATTGTATGCGTACAATTCATGCGGAACAAAATGCCATTTGCCAAGCGGCCTATCATGGTGTTTCATTACAGGGTTCAACCTTATATTGTACGATGGAGCCTTGTCGGGTTTGTGCCATGATGATTATTTCGGTCGGGATACAAAAGGTTGTTTGTAAGCAGCGTTATCATGCAGCCCAAGAAACAAGGGATATGTTCGAAAAGGCAGGCGTTATCCTTGAGGTCAAAAAAGATGAAAATATGGCATATGAGAGAGAGGGATCGTGAGTAAAAATATTATTGTTTTTGGGGGGGCAGGCTATATTGGTAGTCATGCTTGTAAGGCTTTACATAAGGCAGGCTATAATCCGATTGTTTTTGATAATCTTTCAACGGGGCATCTATGGGCTGTAAAATGGGGCGAGCTTGTTCAAGGTGATATTAATCAGATAGCGGATATTGAGGCTGCTTTTGCAAAATATGACATCGCTGCAGTTATGCATTTTGCGGCCTTTTCTCTGGTTGGCGAAAGTGTTATTGACCCCCTTAAATATTATCAGAATAATGTTGGCGGTACATTGAATATTTTGCATGTTATGCGTAAATATGCGGTTAAATATATTGTTTTTTCTTCGACGGCAGCCGTTTATGGCGAGCCCGATGAAGTGCCGATCAAAGAAAATCTCAAACAAAATCCGATTAATCCTTATGGCCGATCAAAATTAATGATTGAAAATATTTTAGATGATGCAGCAAATGCTTATGATATTCAATCGGTTCGTTTTCGGTATTTTAATGCAGCAGGTGCTGATCTAGATGGTGAAATTGGCGAAGCTCATGAGCCTGAAACGCATCTTATTCCACGTGTTTTGATGGCAGCAGCCAAAGATGAAGACCATATCAAACTATTTGGTACAGATTATCCAACAAAAGATGGTACAGCTATTCGGGATTATATTCATGTTCAAGATTTAGTTGCGGCACATGTTTTAGGGGTCCAATATTTAGAAAAAGGCGGAAAAACATCTGTTTTTAATTTAGGGACAAGCCATGGTTTTTCTGTTGCCGAGATTATTCATGCAGCGAAGCGTGCAACCAATCATGAGATTAAAGTTGTTCAAAGCCCCCGCCGTGCAGGAGATCCTGCTGTATTAATTGCGGATAATAAAAAAGCAAAAAGCGAGCTTGGGTGGGTGTTAGAACATTCAGATATCAATACTGTTTTAGGTTCAGCTTGGCGCTGGTATCAAAAATGGCAAAAAATGGATTAATCATTATCAAATAAAAATAGGGGTGAGTGACGTGAATATTAAAGGAAAATCTTTTCATTATGATCATATTATCAAAAATGATGGGCGTATACTCCATCTTTATAGCGAAAAACCACGCAGTTACGAAGTTACCCATGAGTTAGAGCCAGCAAATCATATATCGTCACCGTTTATGTGCCATCATCCTCTACGTGATGAATGGGTGATTTATGCCACAAGCCGGCAAGGGCGAACATTTAATCCTCCGAAAGAATATTGCCCCTTATGTGCGGTTAAAAAGGGCGAAACTCCCGGTGAGATTGCGGTTGATGATTTTGAAATTGCTGTTTTTGATAATCGCTTTACCAGCCTAAGCTTAGATGCAAAAATTGCCCCTGAAATGGGTGTTCCGACAATGCCTGCACAAGGTAAATGTGAGGTCATTGTTTATTCGTCAGAACATGAGGGTCATTTAAAAGATATGAGCCATCGCCAAAGGGAGCTATTGGTTCAGGCTTGGGCGCATCGCTATGAGGAGCTTCGTGCCCATGAAGAGCTGGAATTTATCTTTCCTTTTGAAAATAGAGGGGCTGAAGTTGGTGTGACTCTTCCCCATCCCCATGGGCAGCTTTACGGATTTAATCATTTGCCACCGAACATAAAAAAAATGAAAGCAGCCTTCGAAAAAAGCCAAATTTTATTAGAGCTTTATAAGACAACAGAGGGCAAAAATACAATTTGGGAAGATGATTTTTTTGTTGCATGGGTTCCGCCTGTCGCCCGTTATCCTTTCGAAATATGGCTAATGCCTAAAAGACCAATTGCGGGGCCTTGGGCCTTTACATCAGAAGATTTTTCTTCGCTTGCCCATGGCCTTGCTGTTGTGCAGCGTAAACTTGATGGTCTTTTTGATTGTAAAATGCCTTATATTATGGGGCTTTATGCTGCGCCAAAAGGCATGGAAGAAAAATGGCATTTCCATATTCAGTTTTTACCTTTTTTACGTAGTGCGGGTAAGCTGAAATATTTGGCTGGAATTGAGCAATCTTTGGGTTTATTTTTAGTTGATGTTGCTCCGGAAGAGATGGCCAAAAAATTAAAAGAGGTTAAGATTTAATGATGAAAAATGTCAACCAATTATTTAAAGAAACATATGGCGATGAAGCAAGCCATAATGCAGAGGCACCGGGGCGTGGTAATTTAATCGGAGAACATACGGACTATAATATGGGTTTTGTTATGCCTTTTGCTCTCGAAAAAACAGCAAAAATTGCCCTTTCGGTTTGCTCAAATGTGCAAGCTGACCAAGTCAATTTAATCTCAAGCTATGATCGTAAAAAAATATCAGCCGTTTTTGGCCAAAAAGCACAGGGCTTGTGGATTGATTATTTAATGGGGGTTATACATATTTTACGCCATGATAAAAAAGTTGATATACCACCATTAAATATTGCTTTAGATAGCGATGTTCCTTTAGGTGCGGGTGTTTCAAGCTCAGCAGCTATAGAGGTTGCGATGCTGCGTGCTTTATCGGCCTTGTTAAAGCTAAATCTTTCAGATATTGATATTGCTCAGCTGGCACAAAAGGCCGAAAATGATTATGTGGGAATGCCTTGCGGTATTATGGATCAGATGGCAAGTTCGGTTGGTCGATATGGGGATGTTTTATTCATTGATACACAAGATTTATCTTATGAAAATGTTCAAATTCCAGAAGGATGGAGCTTAGTTGTTTTGGCTTCGGGCATCAGCCATGCTTTGGTTGATGGCGAATATGAAAAGCGGCGAGAGCAATGTATTGAGGCTTGCCAAAAGCTAAAAATATCCTCGCTTCGGATGCTTGATTTATCGGATATGCCTCGGATTGAAGCTTTGCCCGAGCCACTTAACCGCAGGGCGCGCCACGTGGTAAGCGAAAATCAGCGTGTACTTGAGATGAAAAAGGCTCTGCAAAAAAATGATATGCCTCAAGCAGGGCAAATACTTATTCAAGGTCATTTATCTGAAAAAGATGATTATGAAATTACAATTTCTGAAACGGATCAATTAACAACAGATATGGTGCGATATGGTGCATTGGGCGCGCGGCAAATTGGTGGCGGATTTGGTGGGTCTTGTATTGCTTTAATCCAAACAGAATATATAGAAAAATGGTGGAAAAAGGTTAAATCGAGTCATCCGAAAGCGACCTTAGTAACATAAATATATTTTATATAATATTCTTGAAAATCTATAACACAGATATAGGGAGAAATAGTATGAGAAAAGGTATATTTATGATTCTGTGCAGCCTTATATTGCTTGCTTGTGGCCCGATAACTAAGAGCAAAAAAGCGGTTAAGCCGGCATCAAGTCAGGTTGCTTATTCTTGTGATAATGATATTAAGATACTTGCTCGTTATGAAAAAAATACGGCAACACTGAAGATAGATGGTACAGTATTTATTCTGAGTGATTATAAGAGCCTCGGTATCGATGAGGCGAGTATATTATCTCATTATAAAAAAGGTGCAAAAACACTGAAGCTCGATGGTCAAATATTTAAGCTTTCTGGTTGGAAGCAGGGAAAGTATAGCGCAGAACAAGGGCTTAATGATTCAGGCCTTCTTTGGGATATTCGTAAACCAAAAGCAGAACTTAGAGAAATGATCATGGATCATACGGCAACAAAGTCGCCTTTGATTACAACTTGTCAAAAAATAAATTAAAAAATCTTATTATAATTATAAGCGGCCTTTTTTGTTTATCAATATTGTATTTTTTTGTAAAATTTATTCATTTTTATGAATAATCACTATTTTGGGCTTAGGCCCTTCCCATTGGTTGTTAATGGAGGAGGCTAATTTATACTCTTTATTGCATGCAAAGGTGAAATGCCGAATGGAATGGCTCAGATATAACCGATAAACCGATCTGGACATTTCTAATAAATTAAATCTAAGGATTCGAACTTAGAAGCGTATACATATAAAAATTTTTGCATAGAATAGTCATTGGGGTATTGATATGCAGCTATTTTTTTTATTTTCTGATCCGTTGCCATTTTTTCCATATAGGCTTTATCATCTGATTGCTGATTATATAAAAATTTTTGCATAGAATAGTCATTAGGATATTGGTGTGTAGCTATTTCTTTTATTTCCTGATCTGTTGCCATTTTTTCCATATAGGTTTTATCACCTGATTGCTGATCATATACAAATTTTTGTATAGAATAGTCATTGGGATATTGATATGTAGCTATTTCTTTTATTTCTTGATCTATGGCCATTTTTTCCATATAGGCTTTACCGTCTGATTGCTGATCATATACAAGTTTTTGCATAGAATAGTCATTGGGATGTTGACGTGTAGCCATTTCTTTTATTTCCTGATCTATGGCCATTTTTTCCATATAGGCTTTACCACCAGATTGCCGATCATATACAAGTTTTTGCATAGAATAGTCATTGGGATATTGACGTGTAGTCATTTCTTTTATTTCTTGATCTATGGCCATTTTTTCCATATAGGCTTTACCATCTGATTGCTGATCATATACAAGTTTTTGCATAGAATAGTCATTGGGATGTTGACGTGTAGCCATTTCTTTTATTTC
>JARDVA010227253.1:0-10085 GCA_030265315.1 Mopalia swanii | reverse complement strand
AAATAGCAGCATTAACATTAGGTAGAGGCACAGGTTCCTCTTCATCCTCATCCATACCTAGATCTGTACAGGAAAAATAACATAGAACCTAGAGAACATTGTAACAAGTAACAACAGGAAAAAATAACAATTTAACAAGTAACACCCAGGAGTTTCCATTTCAGTTACCCTCCAAGAAACCTGCTTTTCTCTTCCTTTGATTGGGGATAATCACAGTACAGTCAGTACTTTAGGTTAAATTACCACAGGATTCTTTTATACATGATGTTATGTTTGTTTGTTTGATTGGGGTTTAACGTCGCACTCAAGGATATTTCACTTATATGATGGCTGATTGTCCACTTCACACTGCTCCTGGCCTTATTATGGTGGGAAACTGGGAAGAAACCTCGTAAAAACCACCCCCGTAATTGCCGGAGCCACTAACATACCTCAAGTCCTGATGGCCGACAGATGGACTTGATCCCGTGAATTGTAAATCAAAGTTGAATAAGCAAGCGCAAATGCTACCACTAAGCCATGGCCCCCATGATATTATGATAACGATCAAATCCATCAAGGATTTAACTCTTACACACCTATAGCAATTAAATAGGTATAACTGTAGCCTGTGTGTAACCTATTGTGAAAAGCTTGAATTGGATTTTCAACCAGAAGATAAAATTAGTCTGCCTGTATGGGGTTCATATATCCCACTAGAGGGACACTTCTAGATGGTTGCTTCTCCTGAGTAAGGAATTAAATGATTGATTGATTGATTGGTGTTTTATGACGTGCTTAACTGAATTTCACTTATATGATGGCAATGTACTATTCCAACAATAATGGACACTAGCACAATCAAAATGTGAAGCGTTTCTATATTAAATTTTGGAAAGTTAAGTTTCCTCAAGTGCAGTAAAGACAGTATTGCTTCTCTACAAACATACTGCCCTTAGCAAGAGGGCAGAAATTAAATGAAGGAAAAACAGTATTTTGTTTGATCAACTCTGCATTTTTGTGATAGGTTAGTCATCAGACAAAATAAAAGAATTCGAAAACTCCTTTTGCGTCACTTTACCTTCCAACATTGTCTTAATTGTAACACTTTGTTTGGCAATTTCTACATCCACTTCAAAAACTTCTCCATCTGAACTCTGTAACTTTATGTTTGGCATCTGAAAAAGTATTTGGGGGTTATTTAGTAATTCAGCATGTGTTCACATAACATATAGACTTAAAACAAGGTATGAAATTATTGGTCACGGTAAGTTTAATATCCTATCAATGTTTTATATGATCTTGTTTCTGAATCTCCTGCAGTATTTTATTTAAGATTTTACTAATGTTTTGTTGAACTATATAATGCTGCCCATAAAACTAAGAGATGTCCAAGCCTTGTAGCTGATGATCAACACAATATTATTAAACAAATTTCATTTGAATCAAAGACATAAATGATAAATCTTTTACCACGATCTAAATCAGAAATGACTGTGGCATGCTAAGAGAAAATTTCCAGAGAGTGTTACATACTCTGATGTTGTTGGGCTGATTTTTAGTTGACTTTTTTAGTCAACTTGAAAAATACAGCCCTTTACATGATGGAGCTGTGTGTCTATGTAGCTACAGTAGTAGTAAAGTAATGTCTTAACTGTAGGTATCAACCCTACAAAGACTAGCCCTAAATTAGGAACAACTTCAGTGCAGTGCCTTCAATCTGGTAGTAAAATAAATCCTTCTAGGCAGTTACATTAGATTTTGGTAACAGTAATTTCCAATAACTTCATGTTGTCAGTATTTGGTTTGAACAGTATTTTTATTTCACAAAAAAATGAAAAGGGATTGGTGAAAAGGCTCACTGCCTATGTTAACATCGTTTTCACTTGTTGTTATACTGCCCTCTGAGTCCAATGAATCAATTTTCATTCAAAAATTGTCCCTATGTTTGTTGTGCACGCATATTAAACCAAAAATATGTATGCTCCTGTACAAGAGTTTTTGTTAGTTACTTTGCAGCTCTCACATACACATATGTGATAGGCTCATCATAATTCATAAGATATGTAGAAAAAACAGAAAATAACCATATGGCAGAGAATGCGAATAAGGTTTCAAATCATAATGCAAGACTAGCAAAATGGCAAAATGTTTGAAATGAAAGACGGTTTTCTGGACATTGAGGTCATGTGGATGTCTAACGCGTTAAATACCCCCCCAAAAATATTTGAAATGACTGTTACCGAAACCGTATGTCACTAAGCACATATGGATAAGATTTTTAGGCTACCAGGGAACTGATTAAACAGATTTATTTTCGCGCTGTTTATCGATCTATGTTTCACTTTTAGTTAGTAAAACAATTGAGTTTGTCTTTGTATCAAATTTACATCATAATTGAAGCAAAAACGGTTCATAGTTAAATAAACTTTGATTATAGCCAGTCTAACATAATAACTCTTTCTGTCAGCGCATGAGAATCCTTGTGTAACCTTAAAAATAAAGCCTGGAATTCCTCTCACAGCATGGGTTTGAACAACTATGCACACTTGTGCACACTTGTGGTGTAAGCAGGGCACCAAGTTCCGTACAAGCAATTTCATTCAAATAGAGATAACTCCAATGACAATATTACATGTATGCCCACTACCTACATTGCTGGCTTTCTTCGGCACTTAAATGAATCCATTTCCGTCTCTCAACCCGATTTTATTTTGCCTAGCAGGATTTATGGGGCAGTGTGGGAAAAAGCAAGACAAATTAATGGGGCATGTTGATTGATTGACTGATTGATTGGTGTTATAGCCATGCTTTAAGGGTGTTCTCTTATTTGAAGGCGGTGTAATCCAACAATAATTGACACTAGACTAGTACAACCAAGATGTGAAGAGTTTCTACAATGTTAAACAGTAAATTTTCCTCCAGTGCTAAGTTAAGACAGACAGTATTACTACTCTTCAAACAAACCACCTTTAGCCAGAGGGCACGCATCGGAAATTGAGCATCGGAATGGAGTTGAGATAAAGTGGAACACATGGATCTCATTTAAGTGCCGAAGGAAGCTTGAAGATAGATGGCGCTTATTTAAAGCGAGAATAAATGGTAGGCTACATTGCAATTTAAATAAGCTTAATTTTTGAATGATCTTATTTGTACAGAACATGGTGCACTGCTTATACCACATGGATTGCTTAACCCCAAAACTGTGAGAGGAATTCCTCACTCATGTTCATAGGCATACAAATCATATATATATTGAAGTGTTTTTGTGGGTTCTCAAGGACTTCTGAAGACTGTAACAACATCGCAGCTAGCGTTGTTGTTGCAATTTTTTTTTGTTATTTAAGAATATTAGATTCTATTTAGTATTGATTTCGCTCTCTCCAAAATTTTAATTAAGTTATTTAAACACAAGTTCAACCAACTGTTTCAAAATACTTACCTTGTTGATAAATACAGAACAAATATATATAAATCTATGTCAATTTAGGATAAATTTCACCGTCTCGAAGCAAAACAGTACACAGTTCATGCACAGGCAAGAGCCAACAGAAGACAGCGCCCTCTGTCAGTCAGTCTCATATACGGAAGCCACGACAACCATTGTGCAATAGAGACCTTTGGTAAATTTCAGTTATTATAATATATGACAAACTAATATTTGCTGTTGTTAAAACTTGCCAAATGTGTTTGTTTTACTCTTTTTTTAAAACAAAAGTCATTGCTTGTAGTTATATGGCAGATGAATCAAATGATATGACAGATTATACTTCTAATCTTCCATAGTGCGTAGACGGTAGAACACAGGGGAAATAACTCTCACCAAACTATCGCATATTTGCGATCATTTTTAACCATGTTCTCATAAGTGTGACTGGGTGTTCAAGCTTGCGTTGTCTTTACGATGAACAATGGTTTAATCCAAAACTTTATACAAGAAACCCGGACAGTCGTGATCAGGATCATGGTTATATTTTGGTAACATTGAAGAAGTGTTTCTTATTGATGTTCAGTTGTTAATCAGAAAAAAATGTACCATGATATTGATATAGGCGCCTCAGGCGACCAGGCCTAATCATGGCTAATGTATAAACTTACATAACAGTAATTAATTCTACAATCATGGACTCGAATATATGTGAACCTTAGTTAATTACATTTTTTGCAGTAAAAAAAAAAAGGGTTGTTAGATGACGATTATAGAATTGTGTTTTAATGAACATGCTTAATATTCTTTTCAGAGATGGTTGAATTGTTCTGATTGAAGGCCATTTTAATTAGGCCTAGACATATTTGAATATGGATGATCGATCAGAAGAGACTTTAGGAGAGCTGGCAAATAGAATAGCTGACATTGAAAATACAGAGAATGGACAGGATGATAGGATGTATCTGGCTATCAATCAGTTTGTTAGTAAAAGAGAGCAAAGCTATGACCAATTCCTTAATGGCTTCACACAGTTAACTATGGGTAGGTTTGGTCAGGTGGGAGAACTTCTGGAATATGTAGGGGCTGACAAAGCTTTATAAATAAAACCTACATATTACAGGTCTAGGTCTTACCTTACAATAATTAAAATCTTAAAAAATGCATGAAAAACAAATAAAAAACTAGACACGTTTCCTACCTTCTTTAAATCTATGCAGGAGTCGTGCAACCTATGGGAAGTTAAAATCCTCAACTTGATGTCGCCAGGCTTGTACATTGCTGAATTGGCATTCAAGCTCATGGTAAACTAGCCAAAAGTCCGCCATCTTTTCAAATATACTTTAAGAATATACAGCCTACGGTCAGGATTAAGACAAGAACAGATTTATAGTCGATGAACTGTGACTGCATATAATTCACAATCCGTCAATCTAATGTGTCTTCTTCAGGTCTGTCCCTGCTGGAGAATAGAAACATGAAGTGTGGTCAGAACCGTCAGATGCCAGGCTGAGGTTTTAGCACTTCTGGAAATATTTGCTAACTGAAATTTTGCTTTGACTAAAACATAAAACCTGTATTTGAAACCTGTCCTTTAATGCCATCAAAACACAACACATTCTATTGCCAAATCTTTTTTGTAATATACCAATGCTATTTTTTAATAATAGAGGATGTGTTGAAGCATAAGGAAAATACTATGAACAACGAGGACAGGGCTGATGAGAAGTTTACCCCAAAAGTGTACAACCAATCCCATAATGCTGAACAGACAACACCTGGACAGGAGTTAGAAGATGATTTAGAAGTAGAGGTATATAATAGTGACTTTAGATTTAATCCTTCATAAGTTGTAAAATACTACTTACACACCCTTATTGTCTTGTGTGCCCAATCTGTGGTCATTGGGTAGAACAGAAATAAAATACTATAATGTGTCATAACTGTGGTATTCTTGTATGACTCAAACAATGAAACAAACAGACAATCACTCCTGAAGTAATATAACCTCATATTGATTATTGCAGCACAATCAGGGGTTTTGCAAGCAAATTTATACCAAATTGAAAGACTTTCCAAGCTGCAGAAAAGAGCAGCCAGAATCAATTTAAAAGAACATTACCTAACACCAACATCAATCCTGCTAAAACAACTCAACTGGCTCAGCATATCAGACAGAATCCATTACCATACTGCAACTTTAATGTACAAGATAATTAACAATTATGTGTCCAACCTATCTTGATTCCTTTTTCAAACATGTCAGTGATGTAACTACCAGAACACTCCGCTCAGCAGAGAACCATGATTTATTAATTCATAAACCTAACAGCAAATTCTTACAACAAAGCCTTAGTTAAAATTGGGCTAAGATATGGAATACTCTGCCTAAAGAAATGAAAGAATCTTTCTCATTATCACCCGTTAAAAATAAAATATTGAAATCACTCCTTATGGTAAATAATAATCATGAAATGTAATATATGTACACATTATACAGAAACTGTATAATTATGTACTGGTACGCATGTATATATGTTGTGTGTTTTTTTTTTTTTTGGGGGGGGTTCTTGTATTTTGCTTTGTTGTTGTTTATAATCTATTTCTCCACCACAAGGATAATATATACTTTATGTAGTTTGAATTTTTTTTTCTTTCCGCGGCCATGGCTATGGCTTAATAGTAATGTCTGTGCTTACTAATCCTACTTCACCAGATCGAGTCCATCTGAACCATCAGTGAACCATCAGGTATATGAGTGAGTCACATGATGTGGCTCTGGCGGGGTGGTTTTTACGAGGTCTTTTACCATTCCATGCTTGCTACCTGATATAGTGCTGCACATATAATAATTTGTCGCTATGTTTTAAGTTATTACAGGAGGGTAGTAAAACTAGTTCTGTCTCAGATTCTGGCAAACCAACAGGAAGATCCCTAGTTAAGGTGAGATTAAGATAACAGGTAACAGTAACAAGATCATTTTCCTTTCACTAACAATGGTACAGCTGTCGACATTTGTAGCACATCTGAGAATATATGTACTTCAAGAAGGAATGCCAGGGTAAAACTAAAAAAAAAAAACAACATATTTCACCTTAAAAAATCCCTAATGTATAAAACTTCAGTATAACAGAGACTCTGGTGGGTCATCTGAACTTTGTTTTAAAGGCATTAGACCTACACTGTACCAATATTGAAAGGGCCCAATAGATACATTGTGGGTATTTCGCACCACTTTGCAGGGCTTTTAACTTAGCTTTTGATCCTCCCTGGAATTAAGGAAGCTAGAGAAACCTGATGTAGTTGTAATGTATTGTACTGACAATTTAACATTTCAGCTAATACAGAAGTTTCATTTTATGGGGTTTCAACAACAGATTGACTTCCTTTATTAATTATTGGTGCCACTTTGTTTTCAAATTAAAATGCCCCTGAAAACAAAGTGGCACCAATTCGAAACTCTATCATGGGCTTTAAGCAGTACCAATCGCATTAAAATTAGATCTCAAAAATGATTCCCGTCAAGGGCTTAGGCAGTCAACTGTCCAGCTGTCCAAATGGACACCCTGAAACGAAACAATTGCCTCATTTGGACACCCTGTTTTAAGAAACTTTAACATGCAGGAGATAGGAAAACTGTCAAAATTGGACATTCAGTTATTTTAAAAGTGAAGCAAAATGACCATTTTGGACACCATAGTTTTGATTTCTGGCTAAGCCCCTGCTCCCTGTGTTTTGTTTGTCGCTATATTGAATTTGAGATCTAACGCAATAACTCTACTTATACTGTTCAATGAGGTCAAGCTTACTGGGGTTCACCATACATCATAGCTCCAGTTGTCCAACAAGAAGACAATCTCCGATAACACAGGGCCATGGTAAACACCAAATTCAGCCAAAACAAGCAGAAGTTGTCCGATTTTCTTCTGTGCTGATGTTGTAAGTCTCATGTAAACAGGGGAAACTGCAATTCCACTCAAAGTTTATTATTTGAATGGTGTTTTGTTCATTGTGCATGCATGTATCCATTAAAAGAACCCGGTTGGGAAACTTTTCTTCGTCTGTGGAAATCTTTGGCTTTTACAAACCAGAATTGAGAAGCAACTCTGTGATTGGTGAATTTAAGAAACCAATCGACATTGTAGGTGGGGTGATTGGGTTAGATCTCAAAATAGCGACAAACAAAACCTAGGGAGAATTTTTGAGATCTTATCTTAGTTTAGATTGTAAGTAGTACAGTCAATTTTGCAGATTTAGAAATAAATGCTAACAAAACCTTGTGTATTTCGCTGGATTATTATTTTTTTCGCTCAAGCAACAATTTTAGAACAATATGTTTTCTGTAAACTGTTGATGTACTTGGTCATATATTGACCTCTTTTTTTTGCAAATGGTATCCCTCTGTTTTGACAACAAAACTCTAATCTCAGGTATTATTCCATGTTATGTGTCATTTATAATTTATCTTGCTGGCATGCAGTTATTGAAGTGAAATAAACACTAAATAAACCCCAAAGCAAACTAAATGAGTCTCATGTCATCTCTTTAATTCTAGCCTATGTTTTTGTACCATATTTTCCACAGTTTGACAATTTTGTTGACGATGAGCCGACAGATGACAGTGCATTTCCTGAGGACCCAGACCTGAAGGATCTTCTCCAAGACTCCAGCTATACAGCCAGCTTTAACGGTCAGCAACATAAACAATAAGTTTACATTTATCCAATAAAATGCGTCATTTTAGAATTCAGGTTACTGTGTTCAACACATAGAGAAATGAAGATAGTAAAATTATGGAAAGATGGTCATATTGTTCGTGAAATTTTGTTCCCATCTATGTCTTATTGTGAAGTTTTGTGATATTCAGGTGTCGTGTGCACAGAGTAACTTGAAAACAAGTTAACTTATTGTTTAGAATCTAGGTTCCCCATTTATAAGACAATGAATGGGATCATGTCATTTCACTAAATTTGTCAGTACGACGTTAAACCCCAATCAAACAAACAAACAAACAAACAAACACTAAATTTGTTGATTTGTCACAATAATTTGAAAATCAACTGATTTACTTCAAATACAGCTTCCTCTTCTTGCAATGGGGGTGTCATAATATTCCATCACATATCAGGGAACACTATGGCAAGTTGGCAACCATTGTCTATTTTGCAAGATTCCTGACAGTTTGTCGGAACACTATAGCATCAAAACAATTTCACAGATTAAGTTCATTTTTTGATAGTAGGGTTCTTCTGTTGTAATAAGGGATGCATTGACTACTTTTACAAGAAATTACACTTGCTAATATGGCTGTTATTGCACATTTGACAATTTCCGCATCTCTATGCTGTGAATTAACTTCAAACTTGGACTATATTTTCCTGTTAGGATCAAGGAAAAGAGTTTATCAGGTTCTGTCTGAAAATATGGGAGTATTCTCCGAAATTTTGCTATTTTTTATTATTTACGTAAGTATATATTGTGAAGATTCTTACTTGTAAATAAGGTGACCCGGTCATCTTAAAACTTGAAGATTAGCCAGTTAACCCCTATCACATTCAGGATTGCCTTTTCCATTTTATGGAAGGTTTGACAGTAAAAAAGAAAAGCTGGAGAAAGTTATGTTCTACAACTCCGTAATTTGAATGAATACATTTCAAAGTTTTTAAGATATAAAAATTTCTGGTGATCTGTCTTTAGTTTTAATACTATATTTGAATAAAAGGTTGATGTATTTGACCGATCTGCTCATTCAAACAAGTACAAAATTGTAGTGTTCAAGAGAGGTAATTCTGATTGCAGAAATCCAAACAAGGGGGACCACTCTTGGTGACTGTGAGGTAGATGAGCCACACGAGTCCTCAACTTCTTGTGTGGAAACAAAGATGGAAAATAGCACCGAAACAAATTTTGGTGAAGTGGGTGACAGCATAGAGATTTCCGTGAAACATTCTGCTGAAAATCCAACCTGCTTAGAGTTAAGAAGTATAGATGTGCTCCCTCAGACCGACAATATTGTCACTCAGGAAGTGAGCCTAAACTATTGTTAAAATTAATATTATATTTACAGACCTGCCTACCTGGTGTATTCTGGGGTACTTTGTACACATGGTTTATGTGAAATACACCAATAGGCCATCAAAATATGCACAGAAATTAATATTCTGTGCAATGCTGTAACACAAAAATACTCAAAATGGTAACAAAATACTCTTAAAGACCACTGTTTTACACATAGATTTCTTCTAGGGTACCCGGTAGGCATGTATATATTCACATTGACATGTTATTATTTAATGACGAGTTTGATACTGTAAGTGCTCCATATGATATGGGCTAATTTCTTTTGGTACTGATAAGCTTTCTACTTCCAGAAAATCTGTAGAAACAGGTGCTTTATAGGTTTATTACACTACTGGTTTGATAGTACAAGGGATGGGTCCTTCAAGGAAAGAAGACAGCACAGTAATAGAAGTGAAATAACCCCAGGGACGTCATTTAAAAAAAAATAAAGATCTATCAACTAAACAAACTATGCAACCAGAAATCATTGAAGCCTTTTTGTGTGTTTAGCTATTTTTATAATCCAATAAGAAAATAATGTAAGCCTGTATATTCTTACTTGTGTTTTAGACCATCACAGACGAATGTAAGCCTGTATATTCTTACTTGTGTTTCAGAC
>JARDVA010227142.1:0-10085 GCA_030265315.1 Mopalia swanii | reverse complement strand
AAAGGTCCAGGATGGTCGGGCAAGTTTGGAATAGCCGTGATGTCCGTATTATCAATAGAACAAATAGAGGCAAAGTAATCGTTAAGTAAATTTGCTTTGGCGACTGTGTCGTGAATGTATCCATTATCACCCGACAACAGTGGAGGAATTTGACTAAAATTAGAGTTTGAATTTTTTAAGAAAGATTTACACAGTTTCCACCAGAACTTTTTGCCCGCATTACCCTCGATGATTTGCTTGGTTTGTTTGTCTGTTTGATTGGGGTTTAACGTCGTATTCAAGGGTGTTTCACTTATATCACGATGGATTGTCCACTTCTCACTGCACCTTGCCTTATACGGTGGAAAACCGGGAGGAAACCTCGTAAAAACCACCCCCGAGGTTGACGGAGCCACATCGTGTGACTCGCTCATATACCTAAACCACGACCGGGGACTGTCTCAAATGGAAAACTAACATCAACAGTATGTAAATCCGTGAGTTTAGTGCTATGACTGTCTAAATAGATTGGTGCCGATCAGGTGTTTTTACAACATAGTTCATTTACATTTTTATCTGTTATACCAGGACCGAAGTATCTAGCCTCTAATAACATATCAGGTTTAGCACTTGATAAAAGTACTAAACAGTCTGTTAAAATTCTACTGAATGGCTCGCTAATTGCTGGAATTGGCTTTAAAGGCACTTTAGCTATAACTTGATTAGGCTTGCTTAATTTATGTGTCCTGTATTACAAGACCTACAAAATCCAGCAACACCTTTCCTAATACCAGGCCAATAAAATGATTGAGTGTTTTGTAATAAGTATTGTTAATACCGGAGTGACCTGTTAATGGCGTATCATGCGCGTAATATACCATACCATAATTGTTAGGATAAACAATTTAGTATTTTTCCAACCAATCGTCATCCACAGAAGCATCAGGTGGTCTTTGCCATAAGTATGTCAGAGTTCGTATAACAACAACCAGGATCTTCTGACATCTCACTATCTTGTAAAGCCTTATCAAAATGAGATGAAATGTCTGGGTCTTTTTGCTGTTCAGCTATAAACTGAGAACTGGATATAATCTTATCCGATTTTGATAACACTGGAATAGAGGGTTCAGACTTATGTTCTGATATAGAGTGGCATAAGAACAACTCACTCAAATCTACCTCATTCTTGTTACACACAGTACTATTTTGACAATCAATAGTTTTCTTAGATATAGCTCTAGTAACGAACCAAGCAGGAAACAGATCTGGCAATTCATTCGCAATTGAATCAAGAGTTTCATCTAAACAAGGTTTACCCCTCACAAGTGGATTAATAATAAGCAAGATCATTACCTACTAGTAAATGAACTCCTTTAAAAGGTAAAGGCTCTTTTACACCTAGCCTTACAGTCTAGACACTGAATGTGATGACGAATGAACACCATTGAGTGGTACAGTGACATAATCACTAGAATTTACACGCTTAATAAGAACATTAAGGTCCTGCTGGACCCCTTGGTATTTCTAGAATACTATTCATATTAAAAACTTCAAATTTGTATCATTGTAAAGAGCATTAAATAGAAATTTATTTTACATAAGTGAAATTCTTTTTAAAAAATTTAGGGTTTTATGTTTTATTTTACTTATGTAAAAAAGAATTCCACATATGTTGAAAATAATTCTACATATGTAGTATAAATGTTTATTTTACATATGTCAAAATGTTTCGTCATAAGTGAAAATCTTTAAACATAAGTAAAAAAATAATTTCACATTCGTGAAAAGAATTGTTCGTTAATAAAATAAAAGTGAAACTTATTCAACATATGCAGACCAAAGATGAAAGTGATGAAACGGCATGCCTAAGAAACGATATCTCCCCAAGAATAAGGAACTATATCCCACCTTCGTTTGTGTTCCCATCGTCTTTCAAGACGAATGCAAAGACGATAGTTTATTCCACCCAGAGGCTAAGCTAGAGCACATGCTGTACAAGTTTAGCCTCAGCAGGGAACATTCCCAAGTCGAGACAGTTGATCAGAAACTAGTCCCCTGCAGCGAGCATACAACGAGAACAGAGCAAAACGCAGACTGCCAAAAGTCGAATAGCGACACACACGTGCATATATTTAGTCTTACAATGGCTGAACCACGAAACCCCACGAAATGCCAATTACCGCGACAAATAAAGAGTGAACATTCTATCTGGCGACTGGTTCGTCTTATTCGGTATTTTATTGTATTCTACGTTTATGTTCCTGATAAATCAGACGTAGAAAAGCTCACTACAGGATTTTCGCAATTGTAGACCTATTAAAGAAATATAGTTTTCTTTTTGTGAAATTTGTTAACAAGTGCATTTCTTTCGAACATATGTAAAATAAATATTCATTTCACATATGTGAAATTATTTTTAAAATGTGTGAAACTGTTTTGCACAATGTTGAATTTTTTTTACATATGTGAAATTATTCTTTTTACATCTGCGAAATTATTTTTCCATATGGAGAAATCTTTTTCATATATGTAAAATTGAGTCTTTTATTTTACATATGTGAAAAATAATTTCATATATGTCGAAAAGAATTTCACATATGTCGAAAAGAACTCAACATATATATAATAAATATAGAAGAAATAAAACGGTTTGCCATAACCCTCAATCTGTCGTCAATCGCAATCAATCGATCAACCTTGTCAAATATTATAAAAAATGACTTTTAAAAAAAAATATAGACTCACACTTAGCTATTTATAATTAGAATTTCACTCTCAGTCTGTCAGTTTTTCAATAGCTTTAAGTTTAAATATTGTGCGTTAAATTAAAGAAACTTAATTTAGTATAGCAAAGCATTTATTTGGAAATACAGTTTTGTTTTGGGAAAGCGGCAAACTGGAGGTGGGGCGAGACAGAGAGTAGTGTCGGCGGATTGGAGGCTAAATCCGCGTGAAGGAATACCTTAGTCAAAGTGTAGGACACACAGGTTGGGAGCTCGTCTGTCGACCATCAGGTATATGAATGAGTCACAGGACGTGGCTCCGGCAATCCCTCGGATTGTTTTTACGAGATTTGCGTTCAGTTTTTCGGCCGCATTTAAGCAATGAATAGTTACAAATGGACAATGAGTCCACATGTCAGCAAAATACCATTGAGGGCGATGTAAAAACCCAATCAATTAAAACCTAGTCAATTTTTGACATACCAGGTTGATTTTGTATTACACGTAGATTAACTAGTACGCTTTTGCACATAATCTACTCCCTCGCTCTCACGCTACGATATAGGCTACACCAGAAGTCCATTAACTAGAAGTGTGAAACGCCCATACGAGTAGCGGGTAGGACATTGTGTCCAATTGTGTCCATCGGCCTATTCATCTACTTGCCAGCCCTCGTGTGGCAAACTTTGCTGCCAGTGGTTGGGGATGTCAGAATAGTTGCAATGAAAATCCGCACTTATATCATAATCGAACTATATTATGGTGTATGCTCTAACGCTACGATATAGGCTACACTTTACTGAACCATTTCGCATTCAAGAGCTCGCCATGTCTGTTATGACATTGTCTTACTCTCTATCACTTTCACTGCAGTTTTAGACATCAATCCTGCCTTCCAAATTTGGTTCTCCTGTAACAAATTCCACAGCCGTCAATAATAAACGCCGTCTGCCGTGGAACTGCGTTAATCTATTATACAATATAGGGATAACGTACTAAGTGGAAAGCGATTAAAATATTCGCAGTGGCATGGATAGCATAATACGTCATTGAAAAAGACATTGCTCCTCGATACGGTTACTCAGTCGTCCCGGTTGCTATTTAAGTTTCAACAGTTGCACAAAAATGTTCTGCAAAACTTTCGGCTGTTTGTAACAATATTGGTTTTGACGATCGACGTCTCACCTAAAGCTCAATGTATACATTCACATTGTCTGCCAAATCTGAATATTCTTCTTCACTCAATTCCACGTTTTAGATTTATTTGTCTCCTAGTTTGAGATAATTGTACCCCTTTCCGTAATGTTTTTGAATCGTCTGTAAATTTGAGAGTAATTGTCTTCACTTGGCAATTCAACAAAACTAATTTTGCAACAGAGTAAACACAGCACATTTTATTTTGCATTAGTGCGTTGAATTACGTTTGAGGTACGAGTGAATAACACCGAGAGCGACGGTAAACATCGTTAAATCAACACTCGTTGAATTCTATAAACTACTCAAATTTGAATATAATGTAAACGTTTATCAGAATTAGCCTATAAGTATTATACTGCCCTCCCAAGAAAGACTGCAGTATCTGCAATTTTGTCAAAATTGAGATAAGGTGGTCACATGACTTTGCTAACTTGCCTCCATCTATTGATTACCTCAAATAACCATTATTGTTCACCAGAGCTGAGAAAACAGTGCATAATATACGCAGTATCTACAAAAAGGTATGATGAAACCAAGCCTGATAGCAGTAAGTACATTTACTGCACTTTGACTTGGGATAATATCAAGCATTCAACAGATACTGCACTTTAACTTGGTTGGTGATTAAATTTTGAAAATGAGGCTGCAGTTACTGCAGCATCGTGGTTTTTTTGGTTTACCAAAGTGTAAAGTTGTTCTTCGCTAATTTGTTGATTTTACCATCATAATGGCACTTTCTCGTGGCAAGAGGATGTTAGAAATGGCTTTAAAGAACCAGATGATTCAAAGAGCCAAAGATGAAGGTAAGAAATTAATGAGAAAGGATAGTTAGGGCCAAAAACCAGACCCGGGATCGAAGTTTTCCGACGATATTGATATCAATCGGCTAACAACAACAACAAAAGCTATCCCCCTGTGCGACTACTAGAAGGTCACTCGGACTATTACGCCCAGTTATTTAAAAATGTATTACTAGAGATTTTTGCCCCCAAAATACTGAATGAAATTTCTGATATTTTTGTAGATTGGTACCAGTTCAAAATAATATTACTCAATTTGACAGCTATAATTTGAATAATATGAAATTTCTTATTTTGTATCCATGTATACATTACAAATTGTCGCTACTTCTCTTGTCTTGATGAAATCAATAATATGCAGGTCAAGCTTCATTCGGCTGGCACATGTAATAACAAGAAACACGTGAGCAAGTATATGTAATTTTAGGTAAATAAATGGTCCCAACGGATTCGGCATTTAACTTCCCATGGGGCCCGAATCCTTTTTCGTAACACATAAAGAACGGTGTTCTATATTAATCCTAGCTCTTTCTATGCAAAGTCGCTCTGAATGTTGGATGTAACTGTAATTACAGTACTGGCAACTTTTCTCTTCCAGCTCCAGTTACCAATGACCAACCAATCCAGGTGAATCCTGGACATGTCACCCCATCTGTCGCTGCCATATTTGAATCCATGCAAGTTGGTGTGGAAGAACCAGATGTAGCAGATACATTGTTCGAATTCGAAACCGAGTTATCACAAGTATGCACCGGTGAAGCAGAGATGTTGGATGGAAGTTTCCTAACTGAATTGTCATTTGAAATACCAGCAGTTGGAACCATACTAGAAGATGAGCTGCAGGCACCTCTTGATATTGAAATTTCAGTCCCAACAGCTGAACAAATGATTGCTGAAGTTGAGGTTAGGACTGAACAATCAGCAGAGCCTCTAGCTTGGCAAGCATGCAAACTCTCTTGCAAAAGAAAATGCTCAGAGAAAATACATGACAATCAGAGAACAAGCATTTGGCGCCAATTTCAAGAACTAAGTTACAACGAAAAACGTCAGATGATTTTCAAGCATGTTTCCAGAACGCCGAAACGGAGGTTAACTGCGGGAGAGCACAAAAGTAGACGGGACATGTCATTTCAGTATAAATTCAAAGGTGCTGATGGCACTGATCTACAAGTGTGTAAAACGTTTTTTCTAAAAACACTTGGCTATAACGAGAAGAATGATAGACTTGTCTCAACGGTTATGAAGACTACACCGTCAACAGATTTGACTGCCAAAGGAGATAGAAGAGGGCGCCATCCATCCACACAGAAAATAGACAGAACACCAATCGCAGATCACATAAACTCTTTCAAGCCAACGATAAGCCATTACAGGCGTGAACATGCTCCTTACAGGAAGTACCTACCTAGTGACATAACTATACAATTGATGTACTCGGATTTTAAAGAGAAATACCCTGACGTTAAGTGTGGACTTGAGACATACAGGAAAACGGTGTCTGTAATGAACATAAGTTTCGCTAAGTTAGGGGAGGAAGAATGTGAGAAGTGTGAAGCGCATATAGTACATCTGAAAACGGACGACCACCACAGTGGCAGTGATGCTGATGAGAAAGCTAATGATCAAGTGAATTGTACTGACTGTAATGAATGGAAAATACATAATCATCGAGCCCGTCTGAGTAGGGCAAAGTACCAAGATGATTCGGGCAAAGACTGGCCTGTAGATTTTGTGGTCAAGAGTGCAGATCTTCAAAAAGTTATCATGCTACCCAGAATGCCAGGGAACAAGACTGCGATATTCATAAGGAGGATCATTGCATTTCACGAGACTTTTGCCACACTTGGCAGAAAACTGAAGGGAAAAAAGAAAGAAAACAGTACGTCCATTGTCTGGCATGAAGGGATAGCTGGACGAAAGGCTGAAGAAATTACCTCCGCCTTCATTGCTGCCCTAGAAAAGGATCGCGACAAGAAACATGTCATTCTGTGGTTAGACAATTGCTCGGCACAGAACAAAAATTGGTGTCTTCTAACGAGTCTTGTTTGTCTGGTAAACAGTGAAACAGTCGAGTTTGAAGACATTACACTGAAGTTCTTTGAAGCCGGCCATACCTTCATGTCAGCAGACGCTTTTCATCATGGCGTAGAGCTCGAGATGAAGAACAGGAGCGGAGGAAAAGTATACGATTTCCCAGAATTCATTGATGTAGTGAAGAAGTCCAATTCGGGAAAAGTAGATGTAATTGTGATGGAAAACGAAAAGGTGTGCGCATACAAAAGTGGCCAATCCCAGGCCAAGCTTAAAAAAGCAAGTGTCCTTCTTGCCAGATTGAGTGTAATCCAGTTAAAGAGAGGATCCAGAAATCTCTTTGTTAAAACTAAACATGATGATGAAAATTTCAGAGAGATTGATTTCCTGAGAACGAAATTCCGCCTTGAGATGCCATCTAAGCTTCGCACACATGGGAGAGGAGTACCTGGTGCAAAGAAAGCAGCTATTATGCAAAAGCTATGCCCTTTGATGCCTGCCTCACGGAGGTCCTTCTGGGAGAACCTGATAGTGGATGATAGTGTAGACACTGAGGCCTTGAGTGACTAGTTTGATAAATGAACTAGCACTGTGATACTTAGGTCTGGTAGGAAACACAACGGCGTTTTACCAGCAGCACTGGTTTGGTAGTAACATTGTCCTTCATGAAACAGGTTCTGACATCTTGAAAGTTTCGGCGACTCTCACTCGATCTTATAATTTCCCATGCCAACACTGGACACTTGCTAGCTGAAATCTTGACGTGAACTTTATTACATTCAGACAGTTAAAAATCAGACAGTTTATCATGTTTACTTTCCATTTGTGTTCATATGTGTTCATTTTAATGTTTCAGACATGACAGGTTATGACATGTGTAACAGTTTATGATCAGTTCCTTTGTGTTCACAGTTGGAGTATAAGCATGGAGTCAGGACTGTGGCACATAATTTACGTTTACAAATTGACATCTGAATGAATCTAAATACTTCATAACTGAGTCAGGTCCTTTGTGTTTTTAAACTTAACAGATCATTTGCATTCGTTGTTGTTCGTTTGACAAATTAAATTCTTTAAATGAAGGAAGTGCAAGTTTACCTCTTATTCATTAAAATTTGCCAAAACAATGAAGATTAATTGATTGATTGATTAGGGCTTAATGCCCTTCTATGGAGGCCGTCTTTCCTTTGCGCCTCTAAGTATCATGCGAAAGACAACTACATGACACCCCACCCAATCACATTATATGGATATCGGGCCAACCAGTCGTTGCTTTAACCACATAATGCTGAGCGTAAAATAAAGCAAAGCAACTTCCAATTGAAAGGTATTTGATATTACCCGTCCCAGGACGGAATCTGGCTCTAACGACCACCAGGGGTACGCTCTACCGACTCAGCCACCGATCCAACTGTGAAGAAAGTACGAGAATGTTTCTATGCAATCACGAAAGACACCCGTGTGTACCCAATAAAACCATTCCATATGGTGTTCTATCATATGTACCAAGATTTTATTTTCTGATTTGGTGGGAAACATTGACCTTACTAATCGGGGAAGATGATAGAAAATGCAATGTCATTGCACTTGTCTTAGTATTGAATATACCATGAATAGTTTGATTAAAAAAACACTGGTAAATGCCACTGCTAAGTATTAAAGTACATCAGTTACTGCTCTTTTGCTTCAGAACGATTAAATCATTTCCTTCCACTCTCCAAGTTAGAGTGCAGTATCTGCATTATTCGTGATCTAGGTCACCTGTGACATATCACTTCAAAACGCCATAAATTCAATGCAAATTAGTTGTCTAATTCTGTCGTTTCTGTTTAAATACATTCGAATGCTTAATGTGGCTGACGGAAAAACTTTAGGGTCAATTTTGGCCATTCCACAATTTTGCAGTTACTGCAGTCTTTCGTGGGAGGGCAGTATATATTAACATCTTATTTTCACAACTGTTGGTAGATGGTTCCCAAACGGTAACTTCTGGTTTACTTGACTGCAAAAGCGTGCTATGTCACACGCTGAGGACGCATATGCTGGCGATGACGGTGAATTCCCGCATCAGATCGGCAGTAGCACTGCAAATAAATTTTGTCTTTTTATTTTTGCAAAAAATAGAAGTCACTATCTATCAAAGGAAGTCGCAGAGGCGATCATTGGCTAGGAAAAGGTTGGTGCATCGTTTTTATAAAGCATTTCGAACTAGAAAAGGGTAACCATGTACGTACAAGTTTTTTAAAGAAAGCCCACCGTGTATTAATGTGATGATTGTGTGCACTACCAACTAACAATCAATAAGGAACCAAAGAAGGGAGAATCTGTAGAAAGTACGGTAAATCCTATCAAGCCGAATAAAGTAAATAATCACGAACATGGCACGACAAAGTCCCGATTTATCTCCGTTAAGGAACGTGAAGACATATCAGAGGAGAATAGAAAGAAAGGCCCATCAAGTGTGTATAACGGCATACGGGATTCACTGGAGGATGAATCTCTGCAGGCCAGATATGCATCTGGCTTGGGATTCAAGCAAGTGATTCAGATAATTTCTTGAGAAAAACACAGTTAATAAGCTCCACAAAGATGTGATTTTGGAAGCTGGCTTGTTAAAAAAAGTCTATAAAAAGAAGAAGAGACAATAGGCGTGATCAAAGGTTGCATTTAGAGCATTTCATTCTGTCCATTTTCAGTGATGATATACAACTCGGAGCAGCTGTCAATCCTTGCAGAAGAAATCTCCAAAGGATGCTACCGGGAAAGTAATTTCCAAAATATCAGGGCACCTCAAAAGGGTTATATGATTGCTTGTTAAGGGACAGAGAATGGTAGACAGTCCGATACCAGTGGGAGAGTTTATTCTAATTGTCATGGGACTGTCGATATAAGTAATTTTCGAATGACCTTTCTTCGGAATTTGTACCAAATGCGGCCCCAAAAAGTTCCTCTAAGAATCGCAACCAACTTCAGTTGGGCTCTCATCCATGGAGTTCTTGTTGGGGTCAACAGAGAAAACATTTTGACATTCTTGAAGAGGGCATGGAACCACGTCCATAACAAACTTCCGCCCCAGAAACAGACGAATCTGGTATTTGCCCTGCCCACATTCAGCATAAAATTGCAGGCTGTCTTTCTTACATTGCCATAGCCTTATAAATAAGACCTAGATATATTACACATTTAGGTCTTACGCAAAAATCTCCTCAGTTCGATCGGTCCATCACACTTTGCCTGAAAACGAGTATAAAAAACTACAGACACGTGTCCTACCTTGGCTTTACCGATGCATGAGTCTTTCTTACAACCTGGCGCTACTTCAAATCTAAACTTTGCCTCGCTCGGCGACATACGT
>JARDVA010227031.1:0-10086 GCA_030265315.1 Mopalia swanii | reverse complement strand
GGTGATTGCGTTAGACCTCAATATACCGACAAATAAAACACGGGGAGGGTTTTTGAGATCTGATTTTAATTAGACTGTCTTGGCGTATAGACCTTTGATTGTTAGTATCGTTTTTAAAACTCTGTTAATGACTGATGTTGACCGACGGTTTATTTATTGGGGTTCAAAGCTTTGTGTAATGTAATTTCAATTATATGACTGCGACGTACTCTTTACGTATTAAGGTCTTGCTGGACCCCTTGGTCGATTTTCAGAACAGCTGCTGTATTTAGTCTTTTATACAGGAGAGTATAAATCTGAGCTATATATATGTATATGTTTTTGGAATGCTTGAATACTCAGGATTACATATTTATGAATGTTGTGAAAATCCAATTATTATTTTTTATTGCAAAATTAGTAAATGTCTACAGACAAAAATAGACTGAATTTTTCAAGTTTTATTTCTCGAAGTGCAGTAACGATACGACTCAATAGGTTAGTTGGCCTAGTAGAATAGTCCTTGAACTAGTAAACAATGCCTCATTTTTGTTAAATTTTGATTAGATCGATCACAGTTGATTTCTTTGTCTATCTCACCTTGAAATGTCTTATAAAAATGTAAAATCCAACTTTAAGAAAACATTTTAAAAAATCAAGGACGAACTTATAAAAAATGAGACACGGTTTACTCGCTCTTTACAATGCTACAAATTTGAAGTCTCTACCATGTATAGTTTTCTAGAAATGCTCCATAGAAAATGTAGTGTCGGCTTAACACTGAAGTGTCAGAAATTGGCAATTAAAGTTTTGCGACTTGCGTATTTGATCATGGGGAAGCTAAATTATAGGTTGAATTGTACTGTTTGTAAATAGAATTTCGATTTATGTTTTTCACCGACATATAGTTTTAATTCCTAACTTTTAATCTATGTGATAAAAAAAATTAGTTCATTTTGAGTCCAAGGGGTCCAGCAAGACCTTAATAAACAAAATACTCGAACTGTTTATGTTTTATTGAAAATGAATGTTAAGTAAAACAACACACTTAGCCGGAAAGTCTATGGACTGAGAGGGTTGACCGAGGGATACGGTTAATATTCCTAAAACAATTCTTCACCCGAGCGGATGCATGTGGGTGAATCAACAAGCCACTTGTATTATACTTTCTACAATGACTCTGTGGATATTAAATGATTTCAACATATAGGGGGCACTGTTTGTGAACACAAGGTTACCGAGTTCCAGAAGACGATGAGGCACTTTGGAGGCATGATTAGTTTTGAAGTATCATATAATGATAAGAATAAACAAAATAGCATCTCTGTATATTTTGTTTGTTTTACTGGAATAGCTTACAAGATAAGGATTATTAGTATAACCAGAAGTCCGTTAACTAGAAGTGTGAAACGCCCATATGAGTAGCGCGTACGGCATTGTGTGCAAAATCCGCCTATTCAACTACTTACCAGCCCTCGTGTGGCGGTCTGGCGAACCATCAGGGGAGTGACCATCAGATCGATCTGAGCCATGGCAACCATATAATAAAATTTCGAACAAGTCCGTGTCCTACTATGGAGGTGCTCTCGATTGTCATAATCTGCAAACAAATTTCCCAGAATTCACGAGTGACGAATCGACCAAACTAGTTACCGACAGTTACCGATGCTTAGAGAGAGCTACCGATTCAAATCTAACCGGCGCCAAGCAAACTATTCTGCCAACCGACTTCTCACAACATACATTCTACGTCACCCTATCTCTTATAACATGAGCGAGGGACACTACTGAATACGGCGTTTCACACTTCTAGTTAATGGACTTCTGGTATGATCATGTTACATAGCAAGGTGTTTGAAGGACCAGATAACATGTTGATCCACTGTTGTTTTGTCTAGTTTATTTTCAGTCGACGCGTCTAGAAGTTGATATAGCTTAGAAATGATACTGAACTGTCAGTCTCTGATCTGTTGTACTGTATACCATGTAATGCTATCAGTCTGTATCAATGCGCAAGTAAATAGTCCTTAGAGTAGGATATTAGGTGCATTTGACTCATGATTTCGTTGTGCACGTCAATAGCTGCGCAGAAGAAAAAGTGCCTCAGGAATATGTGGGTCGAATGGATTTTAGACATGTTAATTTGTATACAATATGGCGACGCCGTTGTGTGCCTTTATGGCATTAATTGCCAATAGGCGCCTTCGACTAGATACTTTCGTTTAACACGGTGAAGTCGTGTTTTACGAATTTCGTTCGACTGGTACATTTTTGAATTATGTTAAGTAAAGTCATATTTTCTAAACCCGTCACCGATTTAACGGGAAAAATTCGTGGATCTCAACGAAAGTTCACGAAGGTAGCAGGCGAACATAATTCGTAGACAACGGTACATCCGTGTTTAACGAAACCGTCCAGTCGAATGCGCCTATTGATATGCACTTCAATTCTTGAGTGATAACAGGCTTCTGAAGAGCTATAAAATAATTCAGTGGATACTTATTAATTTCCCTCCAATGAGCAGGCGTTACCGAAATGAAATATTATATTTCGGTATTAAGTTCTGTCGAGCTGCTCAAGTGAACTAAATGTACACCTACATAATTATTACACTTTCCGGAAACCGCACTCAAACTAGCAATGCTATCAAGACCATCTAAGAGAGAACACTATTACAACGGATGTAGGGCTGCAATAAAATGAATATAGATCAAACGGTCATTATTTCTTGCCATTCAATTTCTAGTTGAACTATGTCCAGTTTACAAGTCAAAATCATCCATGAGGCTTTTGCTTGCACTTCAATCAGTCGAAAGAAGAACTCTACCAATATTTACCAATCAAATCTATTTTTTCCACACTGTAGGGGTCTACGTCACAATTAAGACCTAGGAATAGCATCCACGACGTCAGACCTGCTGAGACTGTCACCACCAAGACATCCCCAATCAACATTGCTATACTGGTTTAATGCGGCTCATAATGACTCGTACCGGCAAATGTTTACTGTACTAACCCAATACTGGACCAGTGCTGGCTTGCCTTTAACCAACCGTCATTAAAATGAACAACAATTGGCCGGTACTGGTCCAATAAGGAAATGCCGTTACAAATTTAATGTTATATACCCGATACTGGCCCATTTACCAATTATGGATATTGGACCAGTACTGAATAAACTATATTGAAACGGTACTGGCAAATTTAAGGAATGCCAGTATAATTTTACCGTTATTGTCCAGATACCGGCCCAGTTAGGAATTATGGTTGCTGATCCTGTACTGGTTTTCCATACGCGGCCAGTATGTTATTAAGGTACTATCTTTCAAAACAAACCATCATTTTTTTCCAAGTTTATGATATAAGTTTTGTATCGGTACTGTATGTACCCGTTGGTGGTTGGTAAGAATAATAGGGACTTTAGTTATTATCTATTATTTAATAAATGCAACTAAACAATTGCAATAACGTGCTGGCATTGTAAGCAACAGTCTTTCTAAAAATGAGTTCTCTTTTTAATTCTAAATCAATTCCTATAATTATCAAAACCACATCGTTTGTTACAATAATTGTGTTGATATTAAAAAAAAGTATCCTATAGGCCTATGTATTTAAGATAAAATACGGTACATAATGTTTTGCGTTTTTCTTTAAATCCGTAGGGGACATGAATTGATGGTGGGTAAATATAGCTTGTACGCGATAGTTTTAAAATGGTGTCGTTAGTATGTGGTTTGCTTTCATTGTATGTTTAGAGCCAGTCTGATCATATATTTCTATGGTGGACTTTTCTTGCCACATAGGCCTACAGTGTGATAAGTCCACCATAGCCAGACCAGATTGTCCCTAAACAAAAAATAAAAACTATCCACTCACTATAGGGATACCATTTTAAAACTACTGTTTGTCTAATATCTACCGTGGTGGGCAAATTACGTTTCAACTGTAATGGGCCGATACCAGACTGTACAGGTTAATTAACGGCAATACAGGCAGTGCTATTGTGGGATTCCAATACTGGCCCAGATTGCTATAAATGGGCCTGTACTGGCTGTATGTCGTACAGTACCGGCTTTATTAAGTTGACACGGTACAGGGCCAATTCCACGCCGCTGTGCAAATCTGTGAAAACCAGTATTGGCCCGATACGACTTGCCAGAATCGCCCTTTAATGGCCCGTTAAAAATACGGTTAAAGGGCCATTACTGGTCCGATTCAAAAATGTTGATTGGGATCTACATCGGCTCACGTGACTAAATCTTTCACCAACACAGATGGTTTAGCATGCGTTTCATGAAGCTTTACATAGCATGACTCAATTTTACTACAAGCTTCACGAGACAGTGCTTGTTTTCTTTTCTTTTTGGAATTAAATAATTGTGTGTGGGTGATACGATTGCTGACATGAAGTGACCCTAATTTATTATATAGGCCTGCGTTATTTACCGGTATTCACCATTACCTTTTTGCGTTTCCTCGTGTCAGAGAGGTTGTGACCAGTTGACACTCATTGTTGTTTACACTCAGTGAAAATGGCGGACAGGTGATTTGAATCATCTATTGGGCTGGCACGCCGTCATTTTAGAGAAATACGGTTAAGTACAGCATTGAAACCCAGTACAATAAACAGACTATATCACTGATATTTGGAGGAAGCTTTTCCGTTGTTGGCGGTCTCGTTGTGAATTTGTACATTTTATCTTGTATCTTCTCAGTAACGTTGCGGTTCGTTTTCTTAACGGTTTAAGCAGACACCCTTTCATATAAGTAGGATAAAGTTCGGCACCACTTATCACCCTATTTAAACAAAAGCAAAATTATCCTATTTTGCAGATACTCAACATAACAGAGGTCCGTAGTTTAGTGGTTAGCGTATCTGCCTACTCATCCTACCACGATGTACCGCTCACGGCACAATGGTGGATGGTCCAGGTGTCCGTCCCTCGAGCGACATGTATATGAGAGAGTCACACAATGTGGCTCCGGCAATCGCAGTTTTCCACTGTATTGAAGCAAGGAGCAGTGTAGAATTAACAATCGGTACATCATATGAGTGAAATACCCTTGAGTGCGACGTTAAACATCAAGCAAACTGACATAACGGAGAAAAGATTACAGTCACGCCAGGCGGAAAATGTGGACTGTGATTGTGGAACTGTTCGCCTATTTTCAATACCTCATTAGCACTAATGACAAAGCTAACGATTTGGGAAATACTATACTGTTTTATCCAAGTCTCATTTACGGATTCAACAGCATGAAAATACAGAAATTCCCATGTGTTTTTAACACCCACGGCAGGAACTGCCGATGTCAAGGAGACAGTTTAATACGCTATTCTTATTAACCACACTATAAAGCTTGTTCTCATTTAAGCTTGTAATTGGTATGGCCAAAAGCGTATTTACATGATGTATTCCGGGAAAATGATCACTATCGAAAGGTGTATTAGACAATATTTATGCTTTGCACAGATTGACCGTACCTTAGAATGATATGCTAAGTACGAGTTGTTCCTTTCTCGCTCCACAAAAGAGACACCTACAAAACTGTGAAAACCACTGGGTTATGTCCTTGTCGCTAACAGATTATTCTTGTATAATTTGTATCATTAGGGCCATCACTACTACGGAAAAGGCACTTATAATAACTAATATATTTTATCATCTTATGAGCATTTTTCGATATTAACGTCTTTAATTGCCAACAATCGAGAATTTAGATGTCGTTATCTTGCAGTGCTGTCTAAAGTCACCACATCCTTCCTCCACCCCACCCCCACCCCACTCCTAGTAATCTGAGAGATTTTGTAGGAAGCTTTCTGAGTGGGTGGGGTGGGAACTGCTTGTGATGCCAGATTGCCCCCAACTCACTCGTAACTTTTGCAAACAATTCTTTTTGGCTAATTGTGGACAATTTTATAACAGTTTATGTTACGGTGGTATTACGATTGAGAGGAATCTGTAACATTGGGTTTGTAACATTTAAAATGTTTAAACTTCGATAACAACTACATCAATACATGTACATATAATAAGCTTTATTTTATACTTATTCGTGAAATTAGTTCGCATGAAATAATACGTATATACTGTGCCATGCAATTTACTAATAACAATTATAACATGAAGTCAGACGACCAGATCGATTCTTTAAACGAAATCCCCTAGGCTACAGCTGTTAATAAAGGGCCATTACTCTTGGTTAATATAGCATCAATGTCTTCTATGTGGCTAGACGTCATTAGACTGTGAGACGGATAAGTGTCGAATTTTCCGGTCAAACGGATGCTATCTGAACAATTACATCATACATCTAACTGTCTGACATCGTCCGAATCTTCAATTGAAGCGCGTTCTGTACTAGGATCAATGTCTAACCCGGTGTCATTTGGGATGTTTAATTACAACACCAAAGACGGTCAAACTTTATCTGGTGGACATGAAGGATGTCTTAATTACTAAACTGAAAGTTTGACGCAATCACATTAAAAAATATATAAATTATTTGCCTACAAGAGTTGAAGTACCACTGGCTGACCGACAGACTCGTGGCAATGTAGCAGAGCCAAACATGTAAACTGGCTATTTGCCTTTGGCAATGAGGCAGATTGAAAGATCCCTCAAAGGAAGGTCAACAATATTACCGTTAATTTGTCTTTCAATACGTTTTATTTTCTGATTGTGTTTCATCGTATAATTACCCAAAAAGGCAAGAGAGATCGGTCCGTGTCCCTTTTGATAATTCATATTCCAGCTTTTGATTTTCAAAGCTAAACAAATGGAAACTTCGACATCGCTTCTCACTTCTAACTTCTGCACATTACTAAAAAGTGAAAATCAGCTCAAGGCGACTCTTCTTTTCTCTAGCTGAAGATGAAATGTCTAATTCTATGTTGGGTTATCCATTCTTTAGCTGAATAGTTGTATGTGATGTTCACAGACTTTAGCATCAAGCCATAAGCTTTTATCAAGTGTTTGTATATCTGGCCGTTATAAATCCACCCCAATGACACATTTACTTATTTCTGGAAAACACAACTTTGGTTAAATATTAATCTTAAATATACATATATATATATTTCTGAAAGCAATCACAGTGGCACAAGGATGTAGATCAATTAAAATCGATAAATCCTCTTATGTTCTAGATAACTCCCAGAGACAAGTTTCTTAATAAGCCTTACTCTCGAGTTGTGTTATGTGTAACCTATGCACATCTCGAGAGAAGGTAATGACCATTAATATGGTGTATAAAAACAAGTTAAAAATAAAGCTAACATGCAAGATATTCGGCATAGGTTATGCATACATCAGTCTACAAATTAGTATTTCACAGATACAGAGATTAATCAATGAATATGTATGTAAACATAAAGAGTGTTACAACCTGTCTGATACAGAGGGAAGTTTCGCCTTAACCAGTAAGTCATTTAGATTTTTGTTTCTCTTGTATGCTATAATGGGTCTTTGTGAGAGAGGAGAAGACATTTTTGGTACAAGATATATATATGTAAATAAAAACCGCGTGGCTTTGATGAATATTGTCTTCATAGAATTAGGAGGAGTTTTTTTTCAGCCAATCAAAAGCTTGCTGAGATACTGACAGAAAATCCAATTGCAGTTCTCCGAAGAAATTCTGGCGATGAGTGCAGTTTTTCAATACAAGTATTTTTTTCCAGATTTCCAATGAGTTTGCCCTCTGTATTCGAAATTGGCGAAAATAGCTATAATTTTTATTATTTATTTAATGTTGATTTAGTAAGCAATTAATTGTTATGGCTCATTTTTCAGTCGACGTAATTGAAGAACTTAAACAGTACAATGGCACAAAAAAGAAAACTATGCAATGCAATCCCAAATCTATTTCTAGGGAAATCTATTAACCTAGTATTGGTATATGAATGCGAACCTGTATTTTAACATTTTCGCGTAGACAGATTTTAGTCAGTGTTGATCAGTGTACCAAATTGATGTACCCATCCTTCGTGAACTGTACTTATAAACTGCCTTACTGTTTAACATATATTTAAATCCCATATTCGATAAGATGTATAAATGACATGAATTCAGTGTGACAATAATGTGCTCACCTTCAACCAGCCCTATGGCTAAACGTTGTATGACACGGTGAAGCAGACACTAATGTCATAACTTTTTCCATCAGCATTCATCTATAAACCTCTTTAAAGCAGTACAGTAAAAAAAAGACTTTACACAAATGTTTTTCAGAATTTCGATGTTTGTTAAATTACATTAGTTGTTGAATTTTAAAACACAAATGCATTTTCAACCACCAATGTAATAACGTTTCAAACATCATATTTTTTCATCAAAAATCATGTATTAACGCATTCAGAACAAAAGTTATTGACATATGTTACTTAATTTGTTTTCTAACATAATTTTTTCATTAAAATATCATCTATATACCTATTCAGAATAGTAAATCAATTAAAAAATAAGAACTTTACTAAGTAACAACTTTACTAAGCAAATTACCCTAATATTTTGAAAATTATTACATTATTGGTTGAGATGAACTCATCCATTTCAACCAATAATGTAATACATTTTTAACGTCGCATTTATTAATTTAAAAAATCAACTAAATGCGCATCAAATCTTTTTTAAACTTCTCCACTTTTTTTTCTATTTTCTAACAGAGGATTTTTCATTTTAAAAATCTACTATATACCTCTTGGGAACAAACAGTAAATTAATTAAAAAGAAACCAACTTTACTTTTTAAAAAAATCGATTTCATTTTTTAAATCTTCAAAGTCTGTTACATATTCCGAAAGACAGACCAGTTTACAGGATATTCGTTTCTTTAACATTTTGGTGTACTTTTTATGTACTTTTTACATTTATTACATAAATAAATTGGTAACTCAGCATTTTAGTTCCGTTTTTGACACCGTTATTTCAGCTGTGGATGAATATAAAGGTTAAAGAAGAACCAAGCCGATTTGATTACCTGAATTATATATTGGCCTATGGTTGGGTTTTGTCGTCACGTCAATGTTTGTACACTGTATGTGCCGAGAGGTTCTCTGCTATTTATCACCCAATAAATATTCAAGCAAGTACTTGAAAAAAGTTTCGTTCAGATTGGGATATGGTTACACTTCGCACAAACAATCATACTCGATTGGGGTTTAACGCCGTACTTACGGTTATATCACTCACACGATGACGTGTCAGCCAAATGGATGAAGGAAACGACCCCCGACACCAATGGCCAAAAACACAACAGGACAACAACAGGACAATACAAAGACATCACAAACCTGTCGGCTTCCTGTTCCTATTTAGCTCAGAAAGCACCAGGGCAATAGTAAGCTCCCTTCAACCCTCTGCCTTCAACATACAAGTCAGGAAAGTGATTTACAATCATCCAATTTCTGTAATTAACCTAATAATCGCTGTAATGTATGGCACACTGTTTAATCCCTTCTATCTTTATTATGTCTACGTGAAATTCTTTTTCACATTCCAAATGACTGCATTTTACATATGTGACAAAGAATTTCACATAGCGAAAAAGAACTTCACGTATGTGAAATAAATATTATTTTACATGTGCAGAAAAGAATTTCACTACGTGAAAAATACTTAAACAAAATTGAAAAACGATTTGACAGATGTAAAATAAACGTTTATTTGAAATAAGTGGACATCTTTTTCATTTATGTAACATAAAAAGATGACAACAATTACAAACCTCTCCCGCACAGCCTCTATTAGGCAGCAAGACATGTGCGCCAAAACTATAATTTGATCAGAAGCTCGTCTACCCTCTGCGATTCGTAAAGCATTTGTTATTTTCTGACGAAGAATAAATCAAGGAAACGGCATTTCTATTGGAGGCCCACAATTGCGACCGATTCCGTAGTGAGGATTACTACGTTTTAAACATCGAGATAATAAACATATGTAGACTACAATTAAAATACTAAAGCACCTATAACAAGCCGTTTTCTACGGTGGCTTATAAGGGACATGAATATTTTTCTTTGATTTACGATTATTACTTAAGTAGAAATATTTTCACCTCAGTAGATATAGTTTCTACTCAAGTTAAAATATTTCTACTTAAAGGGAAA
>JARDVA010226810.1:0-10087 GCA_030265315.1 Mopalia swanii | reverse complement strand
TTTCATTTTTGTAATATAAAATAATAAATGCTGTGGAAATTTCGATGATCAATGGAAACAGTTAGCGTGGACTTTTTTTATTTTCATGTATATTTGTTAAACAATCATTTTTACTATTAAATGGATAACAACAATTCGTTGTGTTTCGTGTTCTTGTGTTTGAATGCAATTATAAAAAGCCTTATCATAATTATGTTTCGCCTTAACAGTTCAGAAATGCACAGAACCGCATACAGATAATTGACAACTGCTTATATGAAAACAGAAGTCCTAAGATTCGATATATTAGCATTATACTTAATCTGACAAACTGTTATACAAATATATATGATGTGTTACTACTATAAGCAATCCGAACTTGTAGAGTAAACACCATGTTTAAACCAGCGTTAAGTATATATATATCTATCATCGACAGGCCGGTCAGAAAGTCGCCTTGGATGTCTACCTGTAATCCGCCAGAAGAACAGTCGTGTGATCTTCTGTACAATCATCATCCCGTGAAGATTTGAGGCTATTTTACATTTGAAATTTTAGTTAGTACATCAGAATAGTAAATCAGAACCCTCAAATAGAAACAGAAACTATCAGACAGAAGATTCACCATGGGAAAACACAACCTCGTGATATCACATTGGTCTGATATAATTTGTTTACAAATACGCACACAATAGATAAACCGCAACAAATCACCGGTGTTCAATTCGACCTTCGTCTCCCAGCATTCAATCTGGTCTGGACGCTTGGTTGAATGCTAATGTCAAATTACTCAAGTTATGCATCAATCTATTCAGGAGAAAGTTTTCGGGAATTTCTATAATTTTTGTTATAAAAATATGGCTCTAATACAACCCTTAAGGTTCTTCAGTCATGGCTCTGGTGGAACCCTTTATGGTTCTATAGAGAACCCTCACAGCAACTGTTCCATGTATTTCTCCCTATCTTGTTATATCAAAGAACCGTGTTTGCCCTTATGGTTCCATTTATAACCATCCCCTTTTCCAAAAAACCCTCAAATAACCATTATTTCTAAGAGTGTGCTCAGACATATTCTTACCGATGTAAATTAGTCTTTTGGGTATAACGACAGTTAAATGTAATACACCAATCGCAAATCTCAAGCCATCGTTAAGCAAAATCGCAACCCCTTTCTTATGGTACATTTGACCTTAAATTTCGTATAATGGTTAATTAATCTGTAATGACAAAATCATTAATGTAAAGACGTATCGTCCCAATTAGTTGTATAGAGTAAAACAGAAGTACTATGCAGTTAATGGTTTTGTCGTTTTGCATTAGCAGTCGTTTCAAACATAAGAAGACAACATTTAACAAAAAGAGGGTACACACTCTTTTGTAAATATTTGGTGTAACCAAAGCTCGTACATTTCGCGCACTTCAAAGTATGGGGTTTGACTTGGTTAAGTGTATCATTCAAATCTCCTATCGTTCGTGCCTTCGCCTTAGAGGAACGACATGCTAAAGCATAGAAACATAGAAATAATGGCAAGAATATTTTTAAAATCCATGCCACAGAAGCTTTTATTATGAAACGTCGGCACCCAACTTACTGTGTCTTCGATTACTTTCTGATATAACGGTCAATACTAAACCGATCTAGTGTGCTACCATTCGAAACTTGAATCAATTCTACTTTTTATGTCGAGACATTGGCACTAAGATACACCATGGGCATCTCGTTTGCAATTCCGTTTTATGCTGATTTGTGGACAACGTCTTCCAAAATATTGGGGGAATGCATGCGCGATGGCATGGCGTATAGGAGAGTTGTTTCGTCTACTATAAAAACTCTCGCTGGGATACGACTGGTGGTAGTGCCCCGTGCTTTTCTCAAACTTATTTTGCATGTGGTGTTTATGGATAAATTGCGATACCAATTTACTGGCACGCCGACGTATAAGTTTAGTCATCTTCAATGGTGGAGAGAAAACAAATATGCAGCGGGCAACGTTTCTTGAGAATTTGTTTTTAAATCTATATCTTTACCATGATATAACTAATGTGCAAATACCGAAAAAGTAAAAATAAAACATGTGTAAAAATATGTGGGATGTTACGACGTGAATAGGTAATAATATGAACATGCTATATGTACTGTTATTTGAACTCCTGTTTAATGTGTAGTCTGCATTGACCTACTGAGAAAGATCATCCTAAACTGACCGATAATCTGCTCATTGTTTGACCTTTAATCCTCTTTACCATTAGTAGAAACGTGCCGATCTTTAATCTTTCTTTACCATTAGTAGAAACGCGCCGATCTTTAATCTTTCTTTACCATTAGTAGAAACGTGTCAGCTCAATAGGTTATAGAAACCACCGTCGACGTCGCCGCCGACAAAAAATTATCAGATAGAACATTCGCCACAGGAAGACATCGCATCGTGATATCACGTTGGTCTGAGATCACCAGGTCAACACAAAATTTTCTCGTTTCCGCTCTTGCAGATTGTTTTTGTTTTCATTCAAGACTTCTAATGTGCCTGATTATTTTGTTCAAAAATACTATTTGTTATTGTCGTATATTTAATATTACCCAAACATAGAATAAAATATAAAAGGTAATGAAATCAGATCTTCCAAGGGCATACACTAAGTCGACTATCATACAAATGTTTAAAACAGGTCTATTTTACCAAGACATCAGAAGCAACACTACATTTTAACCGGATTCATGATATAGACCACCATTGTCTTGATAGGAGATAAATACTTATTGTTCTTCTGTCTTGCTATTCAAATTCGACCGTGGTAAAAAGGGTCATTATACCTATTGGACCCTTTATCGAGTTAGGAAAGAAGAGTATCTTGCCTAGTAGCACATTCCTATTTTACATCAGTAAATCAGTCCATACTGATGGGAGGTTCGCCAGAATATCCCCCCTCCTATCCCGTACTATTTTCTTCAAAGATGGCATTCAATGATATAATTAAATAGATATTACCATCACCCAGAACGTATATTGCTCCAGCCATTTACTAGTATATGGTAAAATATCGCGTTGCCGCTCATGTGTTTATTTAAATCGTGATTCTTACATTTCCAACTGTCGGGATCTAAAGCTTTAAATTGAACAATGAAACATCATCTGTTGAAAATCTACCTTCCAGTTAACCTAGCGGATTCTTTTTCTCTGACCGATTTTTCACCCAACGCAATTACCTGGATAATACATTAAAGTTCAAGTCCAGATAGAAGTTAAAATTGGCTGATATTTAAATATGTCTCAATACAAGATTTATGTGTTATTTGACAGTGTCTTTGTTAATATAAGTTCAGGATCTAGACCATAGTGTAACACAATATAGTTAGCTTTATTGTTACGGTATTTAGTGGTCCGGTTCAGCCACAAAACCCGGTCAAGTGTAAATAAAAAGTCACAAATTAGGGCAACGTTGTATGACTGGTACATTATATACCTTCAGTTAAAACTCGTGGTAACAAGTTGCATATTACAAACTCCTTAATCTCGAGAAGATGTCATATTAACGAGTTTGATGATCAACTTTAAGTGCGATTAAAGACGGTTTTTTTTAATCTAATATTTGATTTAGAGTGAGGGGGCGGGACGTGGGCCGAAAATGGGCCATCAATTGAGCAGCATAGTCATAGCCTTTATCCCCCTCCCCCTCCACGCATACACACGATAACACTCACGTAAGATTAATAGCGAGTTTGGTTAACACTGGCATGTGAATGCATGGTAAGACATCATTAAGAAAACATGAAGAACTGTAAACCGTATACACAGGAATTCATAAAGTCACCGATATCCGATAGAAATGGCCCAAAACACATATCTGTTACATTGAAGCTGTATACATTGTAGCGACATTTGATTCGAGGTCAGCCTCGAGCATTGAGTAACATCTACCTATACGTTTAAAAGGTATTGTAGTGAATACAAATTGATAGCATCCAATAATCTCTATGTCTACTTTTCGTCAGCAGTAAAAGAAACATTATTGTTTGGTTCGACAACGATAGCACAAAAATGTACAGAATAAAAAAATTGTTTCTATATTTATTCGGAGAATACACACGTCATAAAAAATCCGGAATAAAAATTATAATAAACACTAATTAGTTAAGGATCGATCTAGACCAATGGCCTGCAGCACCGCCCCATAACTTGGTTCGTATGATATGGTACCGTCTATGCAAATTGATGAAAAACTCTTTGGTCATGTCACACCGCCAGTCAAATTAAACCAATATTAAAAGAGAACACCTGTTAAGTTTTTGATCTATTGTGGTCATGTGTGGTAATGAGTAAAGCTTATTGTTTTAAATTGTAACAAACAATTATGTTTCAATTAATAGATATCACGTCAATTAAGATATTCAGATAGTCAATCGTCTCCGAGGCATTTTCGAGGTAGTTTATAGAAGCGTGAAATGAATTGTATGGTTGAATATGTAGACATGATTTTGTATGTTAAATGGAGCGGCCATTGATATTGAAACTTATTCTTTATTCGATCCTACTCATCCTAATAAAACATAATTTCCGTTTCTTTAACTTATTGTCACAGGTTGCAGATTATTTTGTTAAAAATGAAAAAAAATCGTCCTGAACTAGAAGATCCCCAAAGCTGCTAAATATGGTATAATCCCCTGAAGGACTGTTAAGCGTACATGTATAGTTCTAAGCATGAAGTCTCTAGTACACCACCGCGATCTAACTAACATTCTCATTATACAATACGCGGACATTGTTGATTTTCAAACACATCTGTTGTAAATCATACAGTCAAGTTTTATCATCAAAGTTAACGGTCTTCTTATTCAAATTTTTATTTGGTCTGCTGTAGGATAAAGCTCATACAGATTTTCGCTGTAATCGATGTAATACAAAATTTAGGTCAATGTGGTACCGTTTATTTAGTTCAAGGACTATTCTACTTTCTTAACTGATCTATTGTCTTATTGTTATTGCACTTTGAGGAATACACCTTGAAAAATGCAGTCTATTTTTTCTGTTGACATTTACTCATTTTGCAATATTTTTAGAAATAAATACTGGATTATCACCACAATCACAACTATGTTACCCTGAGTATTCAAGCTTTCCAAAATATATTTATACATATGGTTCAGATTTATACTCTTCTGCATAATAGACTAAATACATCCATGCAAATGCAGCTTGATTTGGTTTAGTTAAGTATGGCCGGCGTCGCGATTGATTGATTGACGCCGTGCTTAACGGTATTTCACTTTTATGACGGCGGTGTATTCCAACAATAACTGACACTAGCACAACCAAGATGTGAAGCGTATCCATAATGTTGGAAAGATAAGTTTCCTCCAGTGCAAAGTAAAGACAGCATTTCTGCTCTTCAAACAAACTACCTTTAGCCAGAGGACTAGGTGTCGCGATAGTGTCAATTTGCTTGTTTACCTATAAAAATAAATTTCAAACTCATTATTTACTCATAAAAAATATATTATTAATCTTCAAGGATGATTGATGAAGCGTTGATAGTTAATACCACGGAGTCCTATACTGTAACCTCATTTTGTTGATCCGCTCCGCACTAATAATTTTAAAACATGCGTACTGTCTTACTCTTTGGTCTAGCTTTTGAACTCATTAAAAAGCAAGGCAAGATATAAATACTTCTGCTGGTAATCTGAACACTTTACAGTGCTATAAATTATTATTTGTTACATTAAATGTGACACTATCGCCATTTCTATTGTTTTTTAATGTTGATAGATTTGACGGGTTATAAAGCCGTTTGCTTTCAAATGACAACACTGGTGCCACTGGGAAATAGAAAAAAAACAGACACAACAGGGCAATCACAAGACAAAAGTTGACTTTTGTTGCCCGTTAGTTCCGATAAAACAATGGCAACTGGAAGTCCCGTCCCAATCGCCCGATAAACATTATAATGATTACCACAACATGAAGTATTGAAGAGCGTTCATCAGTTAAAATTGAAACTAGTAACGAAAAATACCAAAGGAGTAGATTATATGAACGAGTCAAATGTTCTTACTCATCGGTAACACATTCTTTGATATTATCACATGGCCAAGGAATTTATTACAAATAGTGGTTCGCACCAAGCCGTAAATAGACCCGTTCCAATGTTTGGTTCATATTACGACGATGTTTGTTCCAATCCCACCAGGCGTCAAGGTGTTTCCATTCTAAGTTCGTATAAACGTTCCAAGCATTTTGCTATATACATTGCATTAATCCCAACATTCTTTGACATGCTTTTATTCGAAATTCGTATTTTCCTACCAAGTATTGTGCCATAAACACCAATCATGAATATGTTTATACTAATGGCTCATATCGCACGGTTCAATAAAAAGCTGCAATTCTTGACTAATATCACAGTATCCACGAACTGGTTCAAAATGGTGCGTATCTTAAACTAAGCAATCTGACCAAATGTCAACTTTAACATTATACGGTGCGTGAAAAAGTTTCTTTTTGTTTATTATGTCACAGCACTATGTAAGAAGTTCCAATTCTTGGTTATATGACACCTTACGCAAAATAGAGCCAATTCTTGGTATATGTCAGCTCATCAAATCCGTTCTTCAAAATCTTGCTTTAGGTCACAACGCATAAGCACAATGCTTCGTCTATTAGTTGATAATGACATTTTTGTGAACGTGTTCCAATTGTTCATTTATATTATACCGAACAAGACCACGTTCGAATACATGGTTTATGTCAGAGCGAATATGAATTTTACAGCCAGTAAAACATGTCTATGTCTACCCAATCGATATTTTGATTACAGGAAATTGTCATCCAAGGCCTTTTGGTTTTCTGTAATTGGCAGCAATACTCCAGAAATCCAGTTCATCTCCATAAAGATTGTTTTAATTTTACCATATAGAACCTCTGAATTCATTGACTTAGTAGAAATAGAGTCCATTTCAGAATGATCATAATTCAGATATGAACATGCACGTGCATATATGCAGGATATCGTTTAGAGCGATAAGTTGCTAAAGATAAATTTAAAAAAAAAATATAGCCTTAAGCATAGTCAGACTAATTTAATCAACAAAAAAATGCATCTTAAATTTCATTTTGACCCTTTCAACAATTGGATACAGGGACAGCGTAACAGATTGTGCGCAGGTTATCAAACAGAATAAAACTCTCATTTTTTTCTTATTAAATAATTAGGCGTCTTGCTTTTGTCTTCAAAGATGAGTCGTTGGTAGTTCCCTTATCGCCGTATGTTTAATGTAGAGTCCTAAATTTTCACCCTTATTGTGACATCTCCCCGGGTGTGTTGGTCCGATCCGCCTCATTAATTTGAAGACATGCTTACTGTCTTACTCTTTGGGCTAGTTTTTGAACTCACTAGAAAGCAAGGTAAGATAGAAATACGTTTGCTGGTAACATACACTATATAGGGCCTTAAATAACTATTTTGTAACATTTCATGTGACATTAACATCCTTTACTTTGTTTGTTATTTTGATTGATTTGATGGATTTTAATGCCTAACTTAACATGCTTTCTCTCATAGGACAACAAAAACATATCATCATAGCTGTTGAGTGAAACCACATCTGATGCCACTGGGAATGAAAAACAAAAACAAAAACAAAAACAAGACAGGATAATCACAAAAACAACGGAGCCCCTTAGCTCCGATAGCACCAGGGCAACATGAAGCTTCCTCCAAACCGCCCCATCAATTTTATAATGATTACAACGATATGGAGTATTGAAGAGCGTTCATCTATTGCTAAGTAACTTTCAAATAAAGAAAGAATGTAATGAAAGTAGACTGTTTAAACGAGTCAAATGTTCTTACTGTACTAACACAAACTCTAGTATAATCATTTTGCCCGAATCTTTGGTCACGTCACGCTGCCAGTGAACATAAACCCATTTTAGGTTCATATCAAGCAAGCGATTGACAATTCCGATTCTTGCTTCCCATGTCATCGTCTGTGGATATTCTTAAACTCTCTGAAAATATCAAATTGCTCACGAATTTTGTTCCTATAGTAGTTCGAATCAAGCTGTTAATGAATCCGTACCGACTACAAGTTTACATTACACTGTCTGAGGAAATTAACTAGAACAACAAACTATTTTCAGAATGAACATACATGTAGTTAAGGTATTAAACATGCAGGATGGCGTTTTGCAGCGATATATTGCTAAAGGCAAATAAAGAATTAAAGAGAACCATTCGAAAACGTGATCAAACTGATTTAATCAAGAAAAGGTGCATGACAAATTTGTGTTTTGTTGAACTTGGCATGAGTCCCAATTATGTACTGTCAAATTCCTTGTTCTCTGCTAAGAACAAATTCCAAACTCACTTATTGTATTATTAACTATTTAATCATTTAGCTGCTATTGATTTATCCCCGGTGATAATTGATGAATCTTTGAAAGTTAACTAACAAGTGCATGGTTTATATAGAGTACCACGGAGTCCTTAATCTTAACCCTTATTTTCACACCTCAGCGGATTTGAAGATCTGGTCCGCGCCATTAATTTTCGGACACGTGTTCTGTATTTCCGTTTGGTCTACTTTTTGAACTTGTTAAAAAGCAAGGTCAGAAAGATTACTTCCGTGGTTAACATGCACGCTGAACATTGCCAAAATTATTATTTGTTTAAATTAATGTAAAACTGTGCCGCCTATTTTATTTATTACTTTGATTGATTTTACGGATTTTAACGACGAGCTCAACATGCTTTCTGTCATATGACAGCATGTCATCATAACTGACGCCGCTAAGAATGACAAAACACAAGACGAGACAGTCACAAAACACAGTAACAAATTGACTTATTGCTGCCCCTTAGCTCCGATAGCACCAGGGCAACATGTGGCTCCGTCCCAACCGCCCTACCAACATTATAATGATTACCACGATATGAAGTATTGACTAGCGTTGATCAGTTGTAAAACAGCTTTGAAACAAGCAATGAAATAAACAATGAGTAGATTATGTGAATGAGTCAAATAGTCTTACTCAACGAAGAGTATAATCATTTTTACCGAATCTTTGGTCATGTCACATTGCTATTGAACACCAGCCAATTCCACGCACATATCAAGCTATTGATTGACAAGTTCGATCCTTGGTTCACCTTAAAATGTCTGTGGATATTCTTCAAATCTCGGATAATATCACACTTAGCCAGTCAAACGAAGTTTGGGCAATATCTTTCAAGCTCAAGCGCAGATATCGGGAATGTCTTCTTCAAATTCACTATCACTGTTCTCTGACGTTTCTGTATAATTATATTTGAGTATACTTCTCGAGAGCAAACATAATTTTGTTAACATATAGATTTGTTTGTGTTTTTATGTATTTCGTCTGTAAAAGCTTCCGGTAAGTAAGAATTAATCCGTTTAGTTGATGTTCTGTGTTAATAGTTTTGAAAAACAGTAAAACGGCAGGATTTTTCGGCACATTTTGTTTATGCTTAATACACAAGAAGTGTGATTCCGAAAAACGACAACTTTATTTTGACTCAATATTTCAGCATTTATTATGTCATCATCAGGAGATAGTTACAAAGTGGCCAACAACAGACTTATATACGGGTTATGAAAAGGTCATTAAATACAGTTAGAGAAACAAGCCACTTCAACCACCTATATACATTACTAGACATGTGGTTCAAGTTATTTTGAAAGAAACTTAATACGGTAACTAAACATTTGTCAGGAAACAGACAGTTAAGCTATGCCATATAAACAAATGATGCCAGATAAAATGTATATAAACAATTAAAACAATGAAAGGAAACACTTTTAATTCTTTAGTGGCTTTAAGTCCACGAGTAACGATTGGTCTCTGTCTGCGAATGGCTAGGGCTTCCTTTAAAAATAGATCAGACCAGTGACCAGTTGGTCGACAATGGATCTGTTGGCTAATACAAAATCAAAGTCAGTAGGGGGTTCCGAGTTGTTCAAATGATCAGGCAAGCTGATAATGTCTTTTGAATAGTTGAAACCATCATACTGGATAATATGGTTATGTATCTCACTATGAGCCCAACCGTGACTGTGTTCTTTAATTAGGGTCAATAAACAACTATCAGT
>JARDVA010226588.1:0-10089 GCA_030265315.1 Mopalia swanii | reverse complement strand
CCCCCCCCCCCCCCCCCCCACTGATTTCACAACAAATTGTGTTTCTAAGCGTTTCTCACATAAATTACTTATACAAAGGCGTATTCTGTAATTTACACAACTTCTGTAATTCTTAAAGAGAAATATATATGCTAGTGTCCGCTTTAACATTGCAATTATAGATTCGCCACTTCCATGCACAGAGCGTCTCGACAATCTAATTAAAATCAGACTAAAATAGTTCCCCATCTTTTCGAATGGTGTCGATTGATTTGCAAAATTGAGCAATCACCGAGCGACTTCTCAAACCAGGTTTGTTAATGCCGAAGATCTCTGCGCACTAAGCTGAGTTGAGAAGTGACTTACTAGTTTCAACATGCCTTAGATGCCGTTATCCAGCATATTCTATTTTGGCGATATATCTCAATTACGTGCAACAAAATACATTACTTATGCAGGTCTAGCTTGATTCGGTGTTTACAATAGCTTAATGTAGCTGGGTTTCTACTGTCAGATGGGACGGTGACCTTTGATGAACCCCAACAATCTTGATCTTGTAAGACACAAAAGATGGAGAGCTATTTTGATCTGATTTTACTTAGATTGAGTGTCTCACACTAGAGCTTGTGTTCCGTCAAAAACAAATATTTGGACTGGATGAATAATTATTTTTCTTTGTGTGTGAGTGTTTTTTTTTTAATTTTCGGATTACTTCTCGATCCAAACTGTACAAATTGCTATACGGTAATGATGGTTGTGGTGGCAATCTGGTCGGAATACTGATTTTTGATAAAGGCAGGAATTTTTGTGGCTATTTTAAAAAATAGAAATTGAAAAGGAAATCTCATTTTTATGCTGAATGTAAACGTCATTGCTCAAAATAGTTCAGATATAGCCTAGTCGGCGATAAACAATTAAAGAAACAACAAGCGACACCGTATCCTTTATACAACCCATATCACACTTTGTCCTGATGTCATTTTTACTATTGAAAGAACTCTCATTATGATGCATGGTCACTTCTCACAGCAGTTCAGATCTTGTCAGTACAAGTTCACTCACTTGTACGGATTCCCCTGAACCGTCTTCTAATGGACTATGGCGGCCAGGCCCACTCCGGGGCCCCCTTTTTCCAAATTTAGCATAACATCCTTATAATTTGACATAAGTATGATATCCCTTCCAGAGCTAGTTGTCAATATGCTTGTTAATTTTCCATCGAGATAAACTTCACGTCAGAGAAGAAGAGTATATAGACTTGGTTCTGATTTAAGTTCCTTAAACTCAATTGTAGTAGTCAACGCTGAATCACACCGTCACCTACAAAATACTCCACCCTACCCAGCCACGATTAACACACCGTCGCTTATAGAAAACTCCACCCCACCCAGCCACGATTACACACAGTCACCTACAGAAAGCTCCACTCCACCCAGCCACGATTAACACACCGTCGCCTACAGAAAGTTCCACTCCACCCAGCCACGATTAACACACCGTCACTTACAGAAAATTCCACCCCATCCAGCCACGATTAACACACCGTCACCTATAGAAAACTTCACCCCACCCAGCCACGATTAACACACCGTCACCTACAGAAAGCTCTACTCCACCCTGCCACGTTTAACACACCGTCACCTACAGAAAACTCCACCCAATCCAGCCACGATTTACACACCGTCACCTAAAGAAAACTCCACCCCACCCAGCCACGATTAACACACCGTCACCTTTAGAAAACTCCACCCCTCTCAGCCACGGTTAACACACCGTCACCCACAGAAAACTCCACCCCACCCAGACACGATCAACACGCCGTCACCTATAGAAAAATCCACTCCACCCAGCCACGATTAACACACCGTCACCCACAGAAAAATCCACCCCACCCAGACACGATCAACACGCCGTCACCTAATAGAAAACTCCACCACACCCAGCCACGATAATCACACCGTCACCTACAGAAAACTCCACCCCACCCAGCCACGATTAACACACCGTCACCTACAGAAAACTCCACCCCACCCAGCCACGATTAACACACCGTCACCTACAGAAAACCACCCCACCCAGCCACGATTAAAACAGTGTAACTTGATCAGTTGTATATAGCGAAAATGGCCCAAAGCACGCCTGTAGCTGTGTAGAACTCTTTCGGAGCCTGGGCGGTCCCTGGCGTCATTTTTCACAGTACTTGTGTGTCAGCATCAAACCAATTACTGATTTGGTTTAAAATGTTTCTCATCTAAGCATTATCGCCACACAGCGAGCTAAAAATGTAAGACTTTTACAAAATATGCAAATTATCATGTTCACAACACAGGCGTGAATATTGTACAATTATGCATTTAGCGGCCATCCTGTGTTACGGAAGTCGGTGAAATTCACTATCATCAGTTGTCTTAAAAGGTAGGAAGCTATATTCAAAGTTTGAAGTTAATTTATTCTCTCTTTATCGTGTTTACAACACATATAGGCATGAATAGTATATTGGCTATTAAGTATTTTTTTTAACGGAATTTGGTGAAATAAAATCCCATCCGTCGTCTTAACAGCAGGAAGGTCAGTTTGAAGTTAATTCCTTCACAACATAATTGATGGACTGATTAATTGGTGTTTTAAGCGGTGCTTAAGGGTATTTCACTTATATGACGGTGGTGTATTCCAACAATAATGAACACTAGCACAACCAAGATGTGAAGCATTTCTATAATGTTGGAAAGTTAATTTTCCTCCTGTGCTAAGTAACGACAGCAGTGGTACTCTTTTTTTATACACATACAGGAATATTGTAAAATGATGCAATGGTGGCCATATTGTTCTGCGGAGTTCGTTGAAATGCAATTCGATCCGTTGTTTTTGTGAGAGGAAGTTTTACTCCAAGTTTAAAGTCAATCTGTGAATTTATTCTCTACTAATCATGTTCACCGGCAACACATACAAGAGTCACTGAGGCGTGAATATTATAAAAGTATGCAATAAGGGCATTTTGTTTTACGAACTTTGGTGAAATGCAATACCATCTGTCATTTTAACATGAGGATGTTACATACCAAATTTGAAGTTAATTTGCTTCGAGGCTAGCGTGTTCACAAACATTTGTGAGGAAAGGACTGACGCCGAGAAGCATTTTTGAGCTAAGTACCAGTGGACACTAACTAGGCATAATAAGTGCCAGGTGAACAGTAATATAGAATATTTAACATACCAATGCATTTACACTTTACGGGTGATTAATGATTGCTTGACTGATTGATCGCGAATCAGACCGATCGATAGATTACCGGACTGAAAGCTTGAACGGTTTGTTTGTTTGATTGATTGATTGATTGGGGTTTAACGTCGTACTCAACGTCCGATTGTCCACTTCATACTGTTCCTTGCCTCATTATGGTGGGAAACCGGGAGAAAACGTCGTAAAAACCACACCCGAGATTGCCGGAGCCACATCGTGCGATTCACTCATGTACCTGATGGTCGACAGACGGAATCGATCCCGTGAACGGTAAATTGGAGTAGGATTAGGAAGCGCACACGCTACCACTAAGCCAAGGCCGCGGGCCCGAAAGATTCAATAGAGTTTAGGCTACAATAAAGTATATGCGTAATTTGTCGATTTTTATTTTGTAGTTTTACTGGAGTTTCTACGCCATATATAGGCTTATAGTCAACGCCCTCTTATTGGTATGACCACGTGCACTAATGTAAATAATGAAGTACACAGAGAGAGGTTAACTTCTTTTCACAACTTTGTTCTGTCAAATACTCATTTAGTTTATTATTTGAGTAGCTATAACGGTGTCAACTACCACACTGGACAAGAACATTGGTCAAAGGCCATCACAGCGGCACCTGACATAAAGATAGGCCCTAATTGTCTGGGTTGCGCAAGGCATTATGACATAGTTACCTGGTATGTCGACCACAAGCGGATTTCTTTACAATACAGTCAACTGAGCATTATATTTAGGGTGTGTATGAATAAATGTGCTTCCAGCCTTTAAGCCTACGATACGTGTGCGTCGCAGTTTTTCTATAGTCACTCAGAAAAAAATTCAGTTCATTGAAATTCAACGCGGACACAGAGTGAATAATCTGTGAACTACATTTGAAACTGGCATTATTCCGAAACAATACGAGATATATGTACCCAGATACCATAGTAGCTTATACATATACATATTGTGGGTATGCTTTAATATTTTAATACATTTGGAGCGAAGAGGAAGACTGTGGAAAGTGAGTCAGATATGACTGACTTAATATTTTGATACATTTTAATAGACTCTATTGAATCGTTAGTCGAGATTTCTTTGAAAGATTAAAATACAACTTACCGGTTGCCTCTTTCGGATAATAAGATATCGTTTGAGAACTAATCCAAATTGAGTTAAAAACCCCATGTCGGGGTGGGATTTGTTTGTAAACAAGCTCTCCTCTGTCTCAGGTTATCCCTCCGTGAACATAACACTGATCAGTCACCGTGTACAGTCCTCACCTGGAATGGCAGAAAAATAGCATGATTACCCCCAGTTCTTCACGCATGACTACACATGGGTTATTGAGCCTCAGACCTTATTTAATGTATGTAGGCTGCTCATGTTTAGTTGACCTCACCGAACACACAAACCCACACCTTAGAACGGACACTGTTACATCACCGCCCCAAACCCTATACCGCATGGCTAACTACGGAGTACTTCATTGATAATATATATTTCTTAAAAAGCCACCCTGGCACAGGGATGTAGATTAATTAACATCGATTAATCATCTGGTGTTCTAGATAAGCCCCCAGATTCAAGCTTCTAAATATATTTTTTTGATCTATTAAAAAAATGGGAATTTATATGATTGACAAACACACTACTTATGAAATAAAAATAACTATTTAATACAGCGCCTTTGTCCGTTTCTTACGTGTACAAGAAACTGTTTTATGTCGCTTTTTATTTAACTATTAGGCGCTTGTGTCACATAACATTTTTTAAAAGAACACATAAAAGTATTTCAATTTATACCACTTAAAATAATTTTACACCTCCTATCCAATTACACATACAAGTCATTGGGCCATCTGAGAACACAGGGATATTGCTAAGTTTATGTGTAGTTGTGTCCCTAAAATCTGGGATATTATCATAGTTTATCCACAGTACCATGTCCCAGGTTAATCAGCTGAAAAACCTGTCCTACAAACCGGGGGCTAAATGCTCGAAAGACGATTAGCCGCCAGATTAAATTGTTAATACCCAGTTAATGATAGACATACAACATGGCGTGACGTCATCTAATAGCGGATTGAATTATAGCTTTTCGAGCAACAGGACTAAGACAAGAATGCCTATATATATTGATCTACATCCCTGTGGCAGTGCGATTGCTTTTAGAAATATATCCAAGCGTGGAGGTAGAATACCTCCATGATTAAAACGAATAACCGGCCATGTTTCTGCGGCAAAATATCAATTCTGTAACTGAAAGATTATTCCGATTACACCTGATGAATACATACACATCATACGATTGAGAGCAAGTCTGCAATACATATCGATTACACCTGATGAATACATACACATCATACGATTGAGAGCAAGTCTACAATACATATCGGCAGTGTAAATTATTGTGATTAAACAGATTAAATAAATAAGCAGTATAAGTAAATGAGTAAATAAGACAATAAATAAACGGTATGAGGGATTAAAGATGTGTTACCATGCAATATTACATATTCAGTTGGATTTGTTTTTGTTACACTGAAAAAAATCGTTTTGGTTTTATATTGAATGGAGACATTCTTTTGTTCGTTTCTTTGTTTATTTATTACATCACTTACAACAATGATACCAGCTATACAAATAACTTTCTATGAGACAAAAGGCAGTAGTAATAACAATATATATATTTCTAAAGGCACAGGGATGTTGATTAATTAACAATCGATGAATTATCTTATGTTCTAGATAATTCCCAGAGACAAGTTTCTGAATATATATGTATGTTTATACTTACACACACACGCATCTACACATTACCTTACATTGGGGATACAGTATATATATTTTGAATAAATGAAGAGAGAAAAATTTGATACTTGATCCCAGCGTATACATGCAAACACAATTGACTTATTTAAAAAAATTTACTTACAGAATGGTAGCTACTTACACTGATTTGAATACTATTTGAATCGCTAAATTCATTTATATCATGGGGTTCCTGTACAGTGTTCTTTTTTTTTGCTCTTATACAAAAACTGCTCCTCATGATATTCATACAGTAAAGTAAAGGATAGAAATATTGCCAAAGATGGAAAAGATGGTGTCGACCTCTAATTCACAAGAAAAGTCAGTCTCACCTGTTAAATTAACTAATTAACGGTTTTGCTTACTCGAATGCAAGTGCATGAATGCAATACAGATGTTTGTCTTTGGAAATATGCAACAAAAATAATAAGTTTAGTTTTTCCCCTGTACCACTAACAAATCGGGACTGCGCATTACATTGGGGATCGCTAATACTAGTTAAACTCCCAGTAGAATTCAATTTTGATAGGAATTCCATTGTTGGATTTATTAATTCATTAATTAATTAATTACTAATGCATATGATATAAATAGCATTGATATGGACTAGAGCCCAAACGAACCCCCGGAAAGAAAGCATGGCAGTGACGTAACCATTCATCACCATAGAGAGGTATAGCATAAAGCATGTGTTAATTGTAACCATCAAAACGTTTCCTGTAAATGGATAGAAAGAACGATTATTGATTTTGTACAACACTCATATTGGTTGGTACTGTTGAATATCAGCGTTCAACTTTTAAAAAAGAGATAACTGCTCCTCTCCGCGGTGTGTTATATACGTACATAGTTTAATAAGAGAGTCTAGATGCTCAATTACAGTTCACAAGTAGGCCGCTGTATGTAAACAAATCAAAACGCCTGTGCACCGTTTGTACCTCCATACACTTGTCTGTATATCAATGATATCCTATACTAAATAGCTGTACGTTAACGCGCATTGCACAATAATAGGTCTATACTTTTCGTTGGAGTAGAATATTAGTATACCTTCTTATTGCCACTGGTTTGCATGGCGTGTCATTTCATTTTACTGTCAATCCACCATTAAACACACACATTCTGTGTCAAACCTTTCAGATTATTGCGTAATTAGGAGAAATCCAAACCCGATGTCTAAAGATATACCAGACAAATAGCCAGAGCGTAACATTCTCTCAAATATAAAGGACCGCCCCCATCACCAATATATGTGTTTATACATGTAATTATTTTGTGCGCACAATCTTGGTGCAAATTCTCCCCTGGCATCAGGGGATTGATTGCTATCGAGAAGTCTTGGTGTAGCTTGTTTTTCTCGTCATATAAATATTGAACAAATGGAGAGAGAGACATTTGCTTGCCTCCACCGTGAATCAGAACGATTCTTTTAGCGAGGAGGTCCCATCCGAATTACTGACAACCAGAATCCTGTGGAAGTCTGGCCTTAGACGTGATATCTCCCTTCTCGACATGATGTTACGAGATGAGTTTAATTGTGATGTGTCGCTAAGACATATCCATGGAGACCAGGCATGGACCAGTTAATTTGTTTTATCAGAGGTGGCAAAAACCAGCCGCAGATCAACTTCAGGAGGAGAGAGCCTAAATCCGCCACTTGTAATTGTGTATTCCACCTTATCGCCTTTCTGTCCATAAATCCAGGCCTGCAATGTAGTGTTTTCCGGCATAACATACAAATCCTATAAAATGTTCAAGGTCTTTTGAATTTGCCACTGCATTGGCGTTTTCTGAACAAATAAAATGTATACTTATTTATGCCAAATTACCTTGTTATATTTACAAGACGCCTGGATTCACCAAATTTTTCGAAACCTAATATTAAATTTGGACAGCTTGAAGGCCTATAATTATACATACCCAGTCTCGAAAACTGTTCATGGCAGAATCGTAGAGATTTAAAAAAAATCAAAAAAATAAAATAAATTTTGCATATCATTCCCAAAGGGCAGGAGGCAAAAGTTTCTTCTGAGACCGATCTAAGCTAGATTTTGGAAAAAAATATTAAGCGGTTTTCAGTTGAAAGCCTATTTTACTTGGCCGATAAATTAATTTGGTGTAATATTTCTAAGGCATCGAAAGGTTTCAAATAAGATCCCTCATTCGATGCAGGCCTATATAAATCCTCTGTATATGTGGGGAGGTTGGCAGCGACACAATTCGATGCAGGCCTATATAAATCCTCTGTATATGTGGGGAAGTTGGCAGCGACACAATTAAAAACCTTAATGTACAACCCTATCACACACTGGTCATTGAACTGTACAGCCAGCCGTAAGTTGGTCTATACAGTATGTTTATTACACGGTGAACGTCTTCATATTTAATCTTGGCTTCAACTATATCGCCGCTTAGTGTAATAAACACGATAACTGTAATAATTATTACACTAAGCGTTGCGATTGCAACGCTTAGTGTAATAATGACCAAAACGTTTCAAGCGATCTGACTGTTTTCAATGGACTTCAATTCAATGTGGAACCGTTTCAAGCCATCGGACTGTATTTCAGTGTGGAGCCGTTTCAAACTAGCGGACTGTATACGATTTTAAGCGATCGGGCTATATTTCAATGAAAATCGGGTTTTAAGCCATCGGGTTATATTTCAGGTTAGAACGGTTTCAAGCAATCGTACTATATTTTCATGTGAAACGGTTTCAATAGATCGGGCTGTATTTCAATGGGTTTCAACAATAGGAATGTATTTCGATGTGGGACGGTTTCAAGGGATCGGGCTGTATTTCAATGTGAAACGGTTTTTAGCGTTCGGGCTGTATTTCAAAGCGGAACGGCAAAGGATCGCGCTGTATTTCGATGTGGAGCGGTTTCAAGCGAAATAGTAACATGCATAAATCAATCAACTTTATCTACCATTGATCAAACAGTGTATCCCCCGTGTTGGAATACCATGGTAAACACCAGAGAAAAGTCTTCTTTCAACCATAGGCCCTTGTTATGCTCTGTAACAGCGGTCATGTTAAGGTTCGTCCTTACTTCCATAAAGTTGAGGTATTTTAATGTTCGGGCCTACAGCTGTGCCATTTAAGGCACCGTGGTATGGCAACGCTGCTGCGTTATGTCCATAACTTCAACTAGAAATATGGCCCAAGCGTGACAATGCGTGGAATAGAGTGTCACGTCAGGACTCACCTTGCCTCGGGAAGTGGAGGGCTGGGTAGATCCAGATGTCGTTAGATGTAGTCTATACTCAGAGGTCGACAGTGGACTAGCTGTAGTAAGTTCATGTGTATGGTTGTGTCATCTTGAAATACATATCAGCCAAATGATTACACTCCCACTCAAGCTCTGATCACAGTGTGATCATGGTTACTATACACGATACAATTGTGAAACACACCTACTCTGCATTTCACAACAGCATTTGTTCAGACGGTTAAAGTACACTGTATTTTATACGTAGCTACTGAGTTTAAAGGCTTCAATTTGTGTAATGGTCCTAAAACGAGATTTGAAGTAGGACTGAAATATTTAATTTAGTAGACTTACCAACTTAAGGATACTTTAACCCCCCCTCAGCTCAAAATTTGCGATTTTTATTATTATTGCATATTCAAAAAGTTGAAATAGTGATCTTTATCCTAGAGCAGAGGCGAAGACCGTTAACTTTGATGATAAAACTTGACTACATTTTTTACAACAACGGTTTTTTGACCATTAATTAAATACAGGTAGCTACCTGGAGAGGATAAACAGTCTTCCCGATGAGCATATTACGCTCCAATATGCAACGGCTTTTACATATATTTACTACTGATTGTCCATTTCAGCCGCTGCATATACGAGAATGTTTAGTACGAGACAGACACCACAGGGTGCCATTGGAGATTTGATATCAAGAGCCAATCAAGTTGGGTTTTATAGCGCCTGTTTGGTAAGCATTTTCGTATCTAATGCCGAGGTCAAGGTTCAGCACGTCGTGGGGGAAATGTGGAGTTGTTGCTGTCATCCAATCAGCGTTGGTATGAACGTTTTGCCTCGAAACGGCAGATACAGGC
>JARDVA010226366.1:0-10089 GCA_030265315.1 Mopalia swanii | reverse complement strand
CTTATATTCGTCTGAATAATAGACTAAACACAACAGGTGTTCTGAAAATCGACCAAGGGGTCCAGCAAGACCTTAAGGGACAATAAGAAGTCGATCTCTTTGTGACATTTTTATTTACAGCCATATGCCTTGTCTTGTTTGTTGCCAGTGGTGCACAGGGCAGTTTCTTTCACCCATTTGGTTGGCACTCTGTTGAATAAGTAATTCCTAAAACCTCAATTACACATAAATGTTTTTTTTATCTAATAGAGCAATTGTGAACCAAGTGGAGGCTGACTTTGTAGAGGAGTTATGTTCATATCTAGTGAATAAGATGAGGTTGACAATGGGCCAGATTGGCATTATAACACCATATCAGAAACAGAGGGCACTTCTCAAAGATGCACTCAGACGGAAGTGAGTTTCTGAGATTATCGTATACAGCCTGTGGTATATGAAAGGTTCTGCTCTTTCAGCAGATGGGGCAAAAGTAATCTAAGACTACACCAATTGCTTTATTGTCCCACTCTGCATATACCGGTAAACAAATAATGATGTACCGATGTACAGTTCATGTGTTCTGATGAGTTTGGGTCCGTTTGCCGACCTTCATGTGTACATGATGGTCGGCATGTTAAGACTTATGAGTAAGTCACATGATGAGGCTCCCGTAATTGAGTATTACTTTGCACCCCAATGAAATAAAAATTTGCGAAATATCCAGATTTCAACAGTTTTGTTTATCGTTTCTTCCATTCAGCCAACAAGATTCCAGTCATTGAAATAGCATTATGCAATTTTGTGTTCATTCCCCATTCTGCCTTTACATGTAGTCTATCGTGTGGGTGGCTTATCCAGATATTAACTATATCAAAGTAGGAGGTTCGGAGGGAACTTCCTGCTGCCCTTAGAGCTGAAGGGCAACAGCAAATTCGTTCATTGGGCTGGAACTGTCATGAGTGAATTAACCTTAAAGGTCTTCCCAAATGGTTGATACATGTACCTAGAAAACTTATAAAAATAATTCAATGTCCACTGGACGATTTTCAATTTGTTTCATTAAAAAAATCGGCGAACTTATGGAGAAATTGGGATTCAAACATGTAGCATTTATTAGCACATACAGCTCAGCAATAGCGAGTGACGTCACAAGGGGAAAAGAATATGTGACAAGTATCTACAGAAACATGGCCGCCATTTGCCATTTTATTATTCTCCAGATTTTTTCTCAACTGTCCAGTCTTAGCAACGAATCGCGTATCTCCGGAACGGACTCAGCATTATCCGACTCAGCTTGTTCCATAAGGAATTTCCCCTGCTTACGTCACAGCTTGAATAACTTGTTTGTAAAGTTGCAAGTTTGTAAGTGAATAAAAAAAAAATCTATGAATCGGAAAAATATGTGACATTTTTTTCAAATAAGTTGGCAATATAATCTTTGGAATTGAGTCACTTTAAATCTGATTAAAAACCCATTTGGGAAGACCTTTAAGTGTAACACAACCCCAATCAAACAAGCATATCCACTGTATTTATAGAAACAAAGTTAGAAGTGGAGAATCACCCATGAAATAAGTGAAAAGCCGTTGTTTAACACCAAACAAATGAACAAACTTGGAATTTGATCACTGTCACTGTCTGATTGATATTAACAGTGAAGTCGGAACAGTTTATCTTGTCAGTGGAACTTGTTTTAGTTCAATCTGCCATTTATAGTTTATTTATTTGATTTTCTTTTTTTTTACAGACAGTTGGGCATTGAAGTGGGTACTGTGGATGGATTTCAAGGTCGAGAAAAAGATGTGATTATTTTGTCCTGTGTCCGAGCGAAAAGTGTGACAGGTGGTATAGGGTGAGTTCTGTCAATCCATACTGTCACTATTTCTTGTGTGCAAAGAAAAGTGAGTGTATAAAATTTAATTTTGGGACCATCCAGTCTGTTCTGATATTGGGTGCTTTGGAGTGAGAAACATGTCACCCTAGAGCTCTCCGGCATTGGGAAGCCGGTCAGCGTGTGATGTCTTTACATTACAATTGGCTTATTATCCACACCTGGAAAATCATGAGACCATGGGTCGCTTGAAATTCTACGTCTTCTACGAAAATTTTTTTTTTAATTTTAAATTTATCGCATAATAGGTAATCCTATAGAACTTGATGTTTAAGATTTTTCGAACCATAATCGCCTTATGTAGAATCTGGTGAGAAATTTTGAACCTCAAAATTAGTGGTCGCGAGAAATTTTCCATTTTTTCCAGGGGTGGGCTTGTCTTTGTTGCCAGTGGCTTGGGGAGTGATGTCTTTGACCGATTGGGCTGGCATGCCGTCATTGTCAGCATAATCCAGTATTCTCCAGATTTTTGCTGATTGACAATTATTTATGTTTTAAAACTCTGCTGCAATAAATCTGTATAAATAAATAAATGTTTCATTGTAGATTTCTTGGTAATAAACAGAGGTTAAATGTGGCCTTGACCCGTGCCCGATGTGCTCTTTTTATTGTTGGGTGTGCAGAGTCCTTGGAGGTAAGAACTGGGACTGTTTATACTTTTTATAAATTTCTGTCCAAAGGCAAATACAGACCAGGGGCCAAGGCCAGCTAATGGTATATTGTGCTCAGCTGAGTCTACTCAGTGTTCGAAAACAAAGGTTATAAAAAAGTTGAGAATGCTTTTTGTGCTCAGATGAGAATGAAACCTGAGCAAGGTCTGGTCCATGCTCAAGACCATACTCAACAGGACTGCAGACTTGGAAGAATTTGCTGGTTGCACATGACTTTTTACATACCTTTTTCAATTGGATTTTGAAAGTAAGACATTGATTAGGGTTAAAACATTTTATCAATATTAAACAAAATCCTCTTGAAGCAGCCGACAAAATCAGTGTAGTGCATTTTTACTTTCATTGACTGAAGAGCTCCACAACAGCGTGCTCAAGAGGTGGAAAGTGAATTGATTTTGAGAAAATGCTGAAATCATTTTTAGCCACCAAATATGAGCACAACTGAGAGTTTGAGCACAGACCGAGTATACTCCTCGAGTGTTAATAATCACCACACTGGTGTAACTCTATCATTTTATTGTTTTTACCTGACTGCCACCAGGTACTGCCAATTCTTTTAAGTTGAAAACTGCTGTTGAAGTTTCACTTTCTCATGACTTTAAAAATAGGATGTATTAATTTTATTCACAGCTAATGGATTCTACTGGATTGGATTCTGATCCAGTTATCTCAAGATTGGAATGTGTGTCGGTACATGTACATGTATGTTGAGAGTACACGCCCATCCTATTGAGAAGCATTCTATATTCTCTTGCCAAATTATATAAACAAGGCATCACAAATAAGAAGCACATTAGTTTCCCCTGGTCAGGAAAAGTGTAAATGTAAAGTCCCTTTCATGTTATTGAAAAGCCAGGCTTGTTTCTCCTTTTTAGACCACACTCGTAACAACTTTAATTCTTGACTAGCTCTGCCACTATATCAATGCTACTAATAAGTCTGTAAAAAAATGAGCAATTTGATTGGATATGAGATGACCAATTATAATCCACTGTATCTTCTGGTACATGTATCTGTCTGCCAAGCATCATGTTGTCGCTTGGAATAGCACAAATGGAAAGCAAAGATGGCTAAAATAGACAACAGAAAACTTGCACTTGTTTTAAAACATAGTTTGAGTTAAACATTAAAAGGTAAAATGTAGCCTACTGTTGTCACTGAAAGGACTAATTAAATTGGTACTTGATGACAGCCCACTGTTTCCAGGTTTCCTATTTAATCATTCAATTCAGATTTAGCTTGCCCAGATGGCAACTAGATAGAAACCTTTTATTTTCATTGCTTATTGTTGTGCCATGCATTGAACACCTTGTCTGATTGACAAGATGTTTTATATTCTTGGTTGGGCCCACAGCATTGTCTTCGTGGTTAGGGCGTCATTGGGTAGGGCGTCTGACTATTAATCCTCTTTAGTGCTCAGAGGGTAATATCAGTCACCCAATGGACATCCAGTATATGACAGATTTACACAAGGTGATGCTTGATAATAATGGAGATGGTTTTTACAGTTTCCTCATGATTTTACCCAGTATTTCAGTAAAACATATCATCATAGAAGTAAAACACTCTTCAGTATGACTGTAAAGAGTAAATTCTACTGGTATTTCCTGGGTTTCTTTTGCCATAAGCACAGGCATCCTAGAAATGGTATTATCTCCAGCGACCAGACACACCAGTTGATTGAAAGAGGATTGGTTGCTTATTACAGTTTAAATAACAGTAGATAATACGGAGGTTTTGAGTTATGACGTTGCGACAACAGAGTGACGTCCCTTTGCGAAATGATGTTGCCACTGTATGGCATGGGAGGGCAGCGCTGCCTGTCTATACTTTAACATAGCAGGTAGTTGGTTTTCAGGAAAATATAGCTTTAAAATTTTAACTTTTGTGAAAAGTAATATTTTAAGCTATGGGAAAGGGAAATTCATATGGTTTTATTAATGTATACCTGTTAATTTGAAATATTCCCTATACTGCCCATGTTAAAAATCGTGGATTGGCCCTCCCTTGTCGTAAACCGATAACGTTATTGCACAAAGGAACGTCACTCTGTTGTCGTAACGTCATAACTGGAAATCACCATATTGGGGGATTACTGATATATTTTCAAAATGCATTCTTATTGTATTTAAATGTTTTATTTGTTGATTTTTTGTTGACAGATAAGTCCAGATTGGAATGCCTTAATGGCTAATGCAGAGTCTCGGAATAGAATAGTTACTGTCAACTCACGAAATGATTTTTACAAGTGTATTGAAAAGACAAGAAAATTGACCTGATTCAGTTTTAATGTACAGAAATTCCAGAACCATATGATGTCGACAAGAAAATACTCCTTATTATGTTCCGATATCCAGCAATTTCTGAAATGTGTCAAGAAGACAAGAAAACTCACCTGATTTTATTCCGTATCGAGGAATTTCAAAAGTTTGTCAAGAAGACAAGAAAAGATGCATAATTTTGTTCCGATATCAAGAAATTTCAGAAGCTTGTCAAGAGGACAAGAAAACTCACTTGATTTTTTTTTCTCCAATATTGAGGAATTTCAGAAGTTTGTCAAGCTTGCAAGAAAATATACATTATATTGTTCAGATATCAAGAAATTTCAGAAGCTTGTCAAGATGACAAGAAATACACCTAATTATGTTCCACTATCCAGTAATAACTTACAACATCCAAGTTATTTATACCAATAAACCCGAAGTTGCTGCTACAATCACTGGAACTGTTTGTACACTAAACAATATTGGAAACATGTGTATGTGAAGGATTGTTTGCCAGTTACAAGATACAGAAAACATTTCATCCATGGAAAGTTTTTGTCCCTGCTCAATCTAGAAGATGTATGTGCCATCTGTAAGATATAGAAAACAAAATTGGCAGAAAATTGTCATAATTCTTATACTATTATACACAGAAAACGGTGAATGTAAGGGGTCATTTGTGAACTATAAGATATAGAAAACATTGGATCCAGAAGATCATTTGTGAACTATAACTTATAAGATCTAGATAACATTGGATGCAGAAGATTATTTGTGAACTATAAGATATAGAAAACATTGGATCCAGAAGATAATTTGTGAACTATTTGATGTCTTAAATGTTGGATCCAGGTGATCAGTTGTAAATCATAAGATATAGAAAACATTAGATCGAGGTGTCATTTGTAAATTGATGCGCTAGCAATCTTCTGGATATTGTATGAATGTATGTGAAATGTTAGTTACTGACCAGTGTCTGTTGAAGTATGGGTTACACATTCTTCAGTATTAGTGTAAGGCCAACCCACATTGTGGCCAAATCTTTTATATTCACAGCATTACAGTTAAGTGTAACAAGACTCTTATCACCCTACATCATATATTTTTACCTGGATTTCAGCTATTTCAATTGGTGCTATAGAAGATGAACATCTGAATTGTAAATAGAAACTAGTCTAATTTTGTCATGTGACATTTATTCTCGAAAATGCATATTAACTTTTATGTTGTTGCAAGCGACCTATATGGAGTCATCATATATTAAATTGTCTACAGACAAAAATGTGCAGTTATGGAGACACTCCAAGGCAGTATGTAGGCCGACCTTAATATACTGTACATTTTATATATTTATAGAAGTAAATAATTTTTTTCAGAAGGCTTCGAAAGAAATCCATAAAAACTTAATCACATGTTATAGAATGCAATAATTTTATAGTCAGAACATGTGTAAAAGTCATTTATTTTTTAATCTGTTGTTGTTGATTTTTGAGTTGTTTTTTTTTTGTTGTTTGGGGCTTTCCTAGACTATCCAATCAAAAGTGTGTATTATATGATTCTAGTGAGATTTTACATACAATAAGTGTGACTTTCTTATCAACAGAATGTGTCAGATTCTCCAAAAACGTATTAGTGCTCTAGAATGTATTTAATGTTAACCTTAACACACCATGACACCTGCCTACTGATGTACTCTGGAAAATTTTATACACATTATTTATGTTAAATGCATAAAAAGGCCATCAAAATACACACACAAATTTATATTCTGTAATAAGCTGTAACACAAAAATACACAAAATACCACTTCTAAAGAGAACTTATTTTTTACACATAAATTTCTTGTGGGGTAGGCAGGTCTGCCTTAAGCTTTAATGAACAACAGCCCTGTTGGGGAGCGGGTTGGCCAGTCCTGCAGAATACTCTCCCGGCTTCCTCAGTCTATCGTAAGAGGCAGGAAAAGAGGATCTTTCTGTTACCCTGGTGTTCTCAGAGCTAAAGGGGAACAGGAAGCCGATCTGTTTGTACATTTTGTATTTGTCTCCATCGTCATATAAGTGAAATACCCTTGAGTACGACATTAAACACCAATCAAACAAACAAACAATGAACAACAGCAGCCAATCACTTTACCTATAAACTTAACTTGAGTTGTCATCTATAAGCAACCTATGACCACATGGAGAACAGTGTCCTCTTTTTAACATTGGCAGCGATTGAAAAAGTGTTTGTAAATAGAGATGTTCATTATATAATTCATCAAAGGTAAATCTCTAATATACAACTTTATGTTATTAGATTTCAAAACGGGTGAGTTCAGTGAGTTCAGAGCAGCACGTCACTAATTGAAATTGTATGTGATCAGTCAAACCTGCCTAAAGGGAAACCCCAAAGCTCAACAATTGCCTCAATTGGACACCCCTGTTTAAAGAAATTTTAACATGCAGTATAGGGAAACTGTAAAAATTGGACACCCATGTACTTAAAAAGTACAGCAAAATCAATTCATTTTCATTTCTGGCTTAGCCCCTGCTAACAGGTTATTCAATTGCTTTAAACTGTGTCTTTTACAGGTTAAGGATATCCAGACATTCCACTCTCATATAAATAATATGGAAAGAATTTGTGATACAAGTGCATATAGTTAAACAGACTATTGCTTAGACTGGCTGTCATAAAAACCTTTTTTTTTCAATTGTGTCCTTTCAGTCCAACGGGTAGAGTTTGACTGTGCCCAGCTGACTGTTGTTACCGTATTTCACGTAGAAGTTCGCCTCAATGGCAGTAGGCCTATGTATCTCAAAAGTGCTGAAATCCTGTTCAGTTAACCTCTAGCAGGTGGTTGGGTGGGAGCCTCCTGGTACTTTGGCTCCCTTTTTATCTTTAGTGCCAAATCAGTTTTGCAATGTCTCAGTATTGTCCTGTGGTCATCTGTTTGTTCCTAGTGATGTGGATGGTGAATTATTTCACCTACATGTATTGGGCTGGGACGCGGTCATATTAGGGAAAAAGCATCGAGTGTGGCGAAACCCCCCTATAAACAAGCTGGTATGTGCCTTTAGGTTACAAGTTTCATCAACCCAAGTACCGTATTTCTTGAATGTACTGAAACTTCACTTTTAGAGTTAGTCTAATACTAGTAATATGAACATTGACATAATGTCTTAAAATGATTGTGAGAGATTAGTTTTATACGAAAACTACATTTTGTAAAAATGAACTTTAATTTGTGTCTGTTGTGGAAGAGCTTTTAAAGCTTTATACGTCCATGTTTACGTTAACACTATAGCTGGAAAAAGAAACAACTCACCAAATCCTTCAATGTGGCATTATGATGTATTGTTAGGACATTGTGAACCCTATTGAAATTTAACAGGTATATACTCTTGTAGGTGGAGTCATAGCCCTTTAATTGGCTGTTGTGTGTTAAAGTGACATTAACAGTAGATCTGAATAACATGACGCAATCAAAATATAGTCTTATAGGACAGCTATTTAATAATTTCTTTGGTGATATTCTCATTTGAATGTAATGTTTATAAACCCAAGGTATTTCTTTTGTATATTATAATTGCATTGCACAATACTTTATGGATTACAAGTTCTGCTTTATTATAGGTGCAACGTTTCACTGTGTATTCAAACATCGTTCTCAAATATATACGATTTTTGCTTTTCTCATATATGCTTGAGAACGATGTCCCAATAGACAATGAAACGTTGCACCTATAATACACCAGAAGCTGTAGTCCATAAAGTCTCGTGTTATATTTATTACATCAACTTATAAATTGGTCTCAAACAAAAGTATAATTTCATTACGCGAAATATTAAAATATTTGGAGCACAACGTATTGAACTATTTCCCTCTATTAAATTTCTGATTGTTTATAATATGAATAATGAAGCCATGAAAGGAACAAGATCACCGTCTCAAAATATTACACTGAAAATGGATCTTGTGGGTGCCATTAAAATTTAATAAATAAATGAATCATCAATTTCTAAAGATGGTCCTCTTCTTGTTGCTTTCACATTAATGTCCCAGCTCAAAGGCTCATTTAAGTCATGAAAATAAGATACAGTACTATTTGTAAAATATAATTATTGCAAAATATGCTGGAAATTGTTTTGCTTCTTTCTCTATGGCCTCCATTTATAATGGTTCCATTCACCTGACTCAACGAAAAGCTGGAGTGTTCAGCATATACAAATGAACAAAAGCTGGGTATGAGTCTGTTGGTTTCACTATATATAGTTAGATATTTTATGATTCGAATGTGGTAACGTGATATGATCTCGGCTACATTTAGGTCAATTATGTTGTCTGGATCAGCCAGGGTAGTATTAGCACAACATTTCATTTAAGGGGGGAAAAAAGCAAAAATAACTATTAAAACTCAAAGTATATATCCAATCACGTGAACAAAACTACTCTGCATTTTTTGTTCGATAAGTCGTTTTCCATTGAAAGCCACTTCAATGTTGGTACTGTAAGTAAAATATATGGGGGACTTTTTATGCCACATCCGCTGTTCTTGGCTAACTGAAGCAAATCAATGTAAAAGTGTTGCACATCAGTTGGATATTAAGTGTTAATACACAGTTTGTGTTTTACTTGGGTAATTTTCTTCTTTGAGAAATGGCCCGCTAGTATATAAGTGAAATACCCTTAAGCACGGCGTAAAACACCGATCAATCAATCAACCAGTCCCCAGATACAGTCCCCATATCTATACAGGAATGAAACACATCATGAACACTTTAAAATAAAATTTATCCACTTCCGATAAAAAAGCTAATTGTTAACTGAATCGTCAAATGCTGTTTGAATCGTTAACTGGCTTCTACAAATAAAACGACACAAAATATAGCCTCTATGTTCAATACAAGAATGCTACAAGACCTCATGCACACTTAAAAAAAAGAAATAACCACTTCCGGTGGGAAACAGCGAATTACTGCGATTGAACATGCTAAGATAATTAGACCAGTTGAGTAGTAGAAAAGTGAGGAATCGAGCACAGAAAACCCCGGGTATTTCAATAGGAGAAATCAAAAGGAGGAGTAGACTATTTTTACTCATCATTACATACTGACCAAAAATCTGTTCATTCCAAGGTAGGTCTACTTTTAGAAAGCGTTTGACCGATGATTTTAATCTTGTACAAGGGTTGATTCGTACCTTGAACCACTTTACGTAATCGAGAATGTAAATTTTCTTTCGCTGCAATGGAAACTTCAATTGTTCTTCATATTATTCGTATAATATATCATAAACCAA